>BMAV01022886.1:400825-431146 GCA_019973955.1 Trichonephila inaurata madagascariensis
TAGAACTACATCAGCGTACCTAAAACTGTGGGAGCATGATAACCCTACGAGGGGATTGCGAGCATGTCGAAAACAAAAGATTTTTTTTAAAAAACATTATTAATTTATCGAAAGTAAACAAACAAAATATATTCTGACATAACAAAAAATAAAATACACTTTTACACTGATATAATACACTTATAAATGCATCAGTACTGCACAATGTATTTTATAATTAATTTAAAAATATTAAGTAAGGACAACATTAATAATTATCATGGGCTTGTCATACATAAATTTATATACAAAATTAACACTTATTTTGATAATTTTCACGGTTTTTAATTAATCCCTCAACTGCCGATTAAAAGTTAAACAATTCGCTCCCAAATGCCACCGTTTTCTACGAAAGTGCACGTATGCGATTATTGGGAAAAGGAATAAGTAAGCATATCTTCTGAAATAAGTAAATTTTTCGTTAACATTGTCAAAGTCCTTTTATTGCATTCCAAAGCCTTTGGAAGAGTTTTATGGACAGCACTGCACAGAAATGATCGTTCTTCAGAAAGACATATGTATGCCTGGGGCAATTAACACTTTGGCTGAGCGAGACGTTTATATATGCCGGTGGTACTTAAGAGGTTAAATTAGAATTGTAGCGTTAGTGTCAAAGTATAGTATTATTGAATTCTATACATTATTATTGATGGAAGAAAGGGGTGAGGCGATGAAAATTATGATTGAATATTGGGTATCAAATATTGAAACTTTGAGAAGCACCGAACTACATAATACATGCAAGCTACAGTTTTACAATTTGAGCAATGAGTATAAACAGTTGTATAATTTGTACAAGGGGGGGGGGAGGACCTCCGTTAGACGGATAAATGGACTCCACTAGTTCTCTTTTAGTGATGAATTTATCACAGCATTTACAAAATTACTTTACCCTAAATGGGTTCATATATACAGATATATTTAAATATATTTTGAATCACAACTTTTATTTTTAAAATGCATGGATAAGTAATAATTTTCTTCATAAATTATATAATTTTAGTATATCAGATTTTCTATTTTTTTTTCAAATTATGTACTTTCGTTCCAGCATTTATTTCAGTTAGAAAAATCAATTATTATTAACTCTTCTGAATATATTTACTACACTTGTTAAGAATATCGCTGTAGTCTGGCTACTGTTGGCAGTAGATTATTGAGTGTTTGTTGCCATTTTCCACACCTGCGAGGGAAGTTGCTATTTGCAAGAGAGGGAAAGGTTTGATATCCAGATTTTAAAAAATATTTTACAATTGTTCAGTTAGAAGTACATAGTTCAATATCTTTTGCCATTGGTCCATAGTAATTTTTGTAGTTATATATTAAAAACTTATATTCTTATTGTTTCAGCACGAATACAATTGAAACGATTTTGAAGCAACAGCACCAACGCTTTGTAAGAAGTGTGTTCTCCATTAATTTTTTAAAAAATGTGTTACTTTTGGAAAGGTATTGGAGAGAAGAGGAAAAACTTCAATAAAATTTCGTATCGAAAGTTGTCATTTCCATGATATCGGCAAATTTATGCCACCAGATTATCTATTTAGAGAATCACTTAATTTATTCAAAAACGATGAAATAATTTTGAGTAAAAGGAATAATTTGCTGTTAATCATACAATAATTATAGAATATCTGTAATGCTCTAAGGTAGGGATTCGCAACCCTATACCCTTGGACAACATGGTGCCCTCCGATCATTCAACAAAATTAATTCAATAAAACTCTTTGTAAAAGTTTTCTCATTTGCAATGAAATAGAAATTGCATCCAACACAGATATCAGCCCCAAAGCTAAATGTGACCGAACTCTTTTTTTCTAGGGCATTTGCCAACCAAATTTCTTATATCTAAAATCGAAAATGAAATGAACTGGTTCATCTCAAGAGCAGGGTTACCATATTGGGCGACAAAGAAAATTAACTATGAAAAAAATCTTTTAAACATGCAGTATAAAAATATAGCCACGTCTCTACAAATTATATTTGTGCAAGTCATTGCTTACGACAATTAATATAAAATCAAAGCGCAGATCACGACTTACACATATATAGAGATCAGGCTTATCTTGGAAATTGCTTACAATAGGAAACATCGTCCTATTCACTTAACTACAAACCAATAGCCGATGAAATGCAATGCCAAAAAATTGCATTGACTTTTGGATTTGTATTTTTTATAAATAACTTTTATATTTTGTAGATTTTGTATGCATTGCTATATAATTATTTATCTGTAAATAAAAGCACAACTTTTTTATGTTACACTTGGAATTAAATATTTTTTGTACATTATGTGCATGTATTTATTATTAACTCTATACATGTACTTTGAAAAAATAATTGGCGCCTAGCATCCAACAGATACTCCAGAATGGGCTCTTAGGGACAAAATTTGGAGACCTCTGCTCTAAGGCAGAGGTCATTTTTTCCAAGGAAAATGGATAATATACTTAATAATCACATTAAGTTATGCTTTAACGGAAGTCTAATTATTTTTCCAGGAACAAAATAGGAAAAATGCAAAAATTCTAGTTTAACAATGAATGGCTAGCAAAGCTTGCATATCTGGCAGATATTTTTCCCATTTAAATGAACTAAACATATCCTTATAAAAACAAATTAAGGATGTGTTTACCCTACGAAGTAAAATGGAGGCGTTTCAAATGAAAATATTACTGTAGAAAACGCGGTTGGTTGAGTTGAGTTTGGTGTTTTATGGCGCAAGAGCCAGTTTTGGCTATACTGCGCCAAACATTCATAGGTCTGTGGTCTGGACGGGAAAAGAAGGAAAGAAGAAATTGGATGACAAGATGGAGGGTCGAAAACAGAGAAGGATCACTGGAGTACCCCGAGGTCAGGACACCCGTGTTTACCAAAGATAGTAAACCCCTTGGGAAAAGGAAAAGATCACTAGGGTACCTCGGGATTGTGACACCCGTACCCACCTAAAGAAGGTGAGCCCCCTGAGGGGTACGCGGTTGGTTGAAGACGGTCAGCAAATGTTTTTTAATTTTGATGAATACATGAAGCAGGGACGTAGCTACCACCGTATCAATGCTATGTGGTCCCCAAGCTACAGGGGCTCCAAAATGTGACAGCAACAAATCATATAATGCTCTTGGGGTCAAAATGTGCCCCAAAAGAATTTTGATATGGAGCCCATTCAGAACTATCTACGCCGGTAACATGAAAGAAAATGATGCTAACCAGCAAGCAGTAAACCTAGATAAAATACACTTGGAATCACTTACAGAATCTATTGCTCGTTAATTCCCAAATGATGAAGATAATGGACATGGTAATATGGGGATAATGGATCCGTTTGCAGCGAAAATTCAGGATCATAATTTAAGTATGCATCTAAAACAAAGCCGCATCCACCTATCGTGTGTGTCTGACGGAAATCTCAAATTTAAATTTCATTCATCCTTATCAAGATCTCAATTTTGGCTTTTTATAAAAAAGTGAATACTATTTTCTTCGTGAACAGGCGAGGAAAACTCTGATTCCATTCACCACAACTTATTCTTCATCATCGCAGCCATCAAAACACAGGACTGATCTCAGCTTGAAATAAATGCAGTTCTCCATTTTGTAGTAACAACATTGGGTCCAAATATCCATAATCGTATTTCAAGTATGCAGAAACATCCATCACACTAGGAAAGTATAATTCTAATTTAAAAAAAAATTTTTTTTTACAGTTTTTGTTTATTTTATAATGGTTCATTAATAAAGCGTTCTTAATTTGGTTATAATTAATAGTTTCATTTTATTAATTAGGTACATTGTATGTGTTCTTAGATCGCAATTTTTTTTACAAATATATTTAATACTTAAAAAATCTTATTAGTAGTCCGCGGGATTTAAATTATGAATTTATTGGTCATAGAGTTCAAAAAGTTTGGCGATCACTGCTCTAAAAGATTAAAAGTAAGCATGGATTATTAGAGAAGCTCTCTAGGTCATCATCATCAACCGTTAAATTATGGTCTTCATGATTTACTGGGTTTGTCGATAAAAAACAGTTATTGCCAAACTTCCAGGTAGGCACTAGTTGTTCGAGAACAAACTGGTATGGAAATACATATCAGCCAACCATTATTCATGACTTCAAAAAAAGAGGATCAGAAAATGAAGGTTTTTTTTTTAAATTAAGTACACAATCTTGTGACAATAATTTGCCGATATCTTGTAACAGTTTTATTCCTGACAGTTAGTTTCATGTTCTAATGTAAATTTTGATCTACAAAATAAGTTTGATACTTTTTGATGCTTTGTGACGCGTGGATCTGTACGCGTTTATCAAACTAATCCTCTTGGGAAATCTTCGGGTTATCGATTCGTGTTATTCACAACCAACCCTTTAGAAGAAGAGAATCGTGATATTTAAATTATCTATAAATAGGCGAGGTTTTCTAGCTAGGGAAAGAGAAGGAGAGAAGATAAACTGGATTCAGGTGAGATTGCTGCTGAAGGTATTATATTAGAATTATAGTGATTTGATTCTTACTAGGAGGAAGCTTTAAATTGACGATTATTCACTAGGATTGATTTGGTATTAGATTGAATCGGATAATATGTTTGATCCTTTATTATAAGGTAAGAATCAAGTTTAATATTCTCCTAATCATTTTACCGTCGCTGTTCCTTTCTCACAGTTAACATTGAGACGTTCTCTTAATATATTTAGTTGAAATTTTGTCTGTTTCTTATGTGGAAAATAAATTGATTAATTGGATCATGTCGAGTATTTCTTCCCTTCTTTCCAGACGTCTAGATGCCCGAGAGAGAGACGGGAGCCTCTTACAACTTCTGATTTCAAGTGTTCCTAATTTTTCAGAAGTAACTTTTTATTAGTAGGTAATATTCCTGATACTTCTGAGACGGGCTCACACGTTTTTTCATTAACACGTCCTTTTGGGTTCTTTGGGGCCAGAATAAATGACAATTATTTTTCAACTAACCCAAGAAATAAAACGTGAATGAAAGATGCAAATTAGGAAGTTTTTAAATAACAGAAGTTTAGAGTAAGCGAGGTGGCATTTGGGGAGTGTTATGATAGTCCGTGTTGTAAATGTGAAGAGTATTTCGAGAAGTTAAGTGACAGTCAAGAGAGGTTACTCATGACAGAGATTCTTTATATAGTCAAGGTAGATACTATTCTACGCCAGTGAACCGCAACTTTAGCTAAAATCAGATAGATAGCTGTTTCGTTGGGCATTAAGGTAGGAGTTACCATTTTAATATTCGGATCTGTGTTTACATTGAAATTGAGCTTAGGCGAGTTAGTTATTGATAGTGGTCGGAGTTACGTTGTTTCGGTATTATATATTGTATGTTTAGTCACGGTAGATTCTCTCCCATATCATTTTATTACCTAATATGTTATTGGTTTAAGTTAAGATCTTAATATAGTAATATTAAGATTATGGCAGCTTTTGGTTCTTCATTTATTCTTACACCTCTAGCTCACGCTGATAATCTAGAAGAAGGGCACCCAAGGGGCACGCCCTTACACTTCTGTAGTTGGTGTTGACATGCCCTTAGCAGGCAGTCTTATTTAAATTAAAACGCCTCTAGTGTTTACTCAAGAAAGCTCATTAATGACCGACACATTCCAGACTTTGCAGATCAATGTAAAATTGCATTATTTATCTGCCAAGGAAGTATAAATATTAGATTGCAATTCCATCAGTATCGGTACGAAAAAATAAATTTAATTTTAATTCAAAAGATTTCTTTAAAAAATTTTACTCACCATACTTAACGAAATTAACTACGATAACATATTTGATACATTCAGATTACATATTTGATGCAAGTACAAGATAAACTTTGTAGTTTTGCTTGTTGACACATTTACGTTATACTTCATCAAAGATAAATTTTAAAAAATTTTACAGTGAAAATATTCACTATTTCCGAAAAATTACGGATTGCACAAATGAAAACTTTTTAAAACCTTATCACCATACATTAGATGCACAACTTCACAAATATAAAATTTCTTTTAAATCGAAATTATGCAGAAAAGAATAGAAGAAAATTTTTTGTAGCATACATACCTACTTATATATGCACTTAAAAATAACTACATATCTTTTTAATATTGTTAGCAGAATAAAGCTTAGGTATATTAAAAGTGATGTGAAATAAGAAAAATAAGAAGTTGTGATAGTAAATGAAAAACAAAATAGAAAAAGAAGAACGCTGTTTTTATTAAACCTTTTAAATTAAACTAGCTGTTGAAACAAGCTTCCTGATCCTAATTTGCATAAATTATGCATTATATGACAAGGTCCATATTACTTTTTTAATGTTTAAAACAGGAAAAATATGACAAAATAACTTTTTTCTACTTGATTATATTTAAAATTATCCTTATTTTTTCAGCTATGTATAACTATTTGAAATATTCATGGACACTTTTTATTTAAAATAATTTTTTATACCCACTTAGAAATGTTTTTGAAGAGATCCTTATCTTATGTCACTAAAATGTTAGGAAAATTTTTGTTACTTATTTAACAGTAGATGGTGAAAATAAATAAATAAATAAAATTACTGATCCATGTTTTACATCCTTAATTTCATATCTAATATAAAATAAGATAATTTTCAAACCAATACTGATCCATTTGTACGAAAATAACCCAAACAATAAATTGCGGCAAGAATTTTCTTGATAGGAAATTATATAAAGAAGGTGTTTATCTACTTCATGAATTATAATTTGAAAGTTTTAAATATGTCTTTTTTAGCTTTTAAAATAACATAATTGAAAAAAAAGAGTTTAAATATTTAAAGTTCTTTTTTTAGTTAATGAATAGCATTTTAATCATAAAAAAAAACAATGGATAAAAATATAAATGAAAAATAAATAACCTGTAAAAAAGCACATGAATGAGTTTTCGTAATTAAATTTCTCGCATCAAAAGCTTTATATAGAAACAATTTGATAATTTTTTTCTATTAACTTAAAAATATACAGAAATTAAAACAGTTATAGGAACTGTTCTACACAATTAACTTGTTACGACTTAATAATCACACTGTCTAGAAAAACTCATTATAAAGCATATATTGGGACATTTAACGATATATATTTACACTGCCATTGAAGTATGATAATTATTTTATCAGTTAGAAACAACTTTTTTGACTACAACTAGGCGTGTTTATCTACAATTAAATTAAATCATATACTGAGAGAGTCCAATTAGCTTTTATTTGAATTTGGATTGGAGTTGCGGTGAGCGTTTATTAAAGTCGCTCACGAAGACAATTGACAACGGTAATAGCATACATACATGTATATATATATTTAAATATATATAAAAGGATTAAAAAATTGAAATTATATGAATTTTGTAATACTAAATCTCATTTCAAAATATCACAATGGCGAGTAGAAATAGAAAAATTTATAAAATATCCAAGTGCAACCTCGGAATTAGGATCGATAAGTGGGGTTAAACTAGTTTGATAACGCCAACCTTCCCCCTGTTGGAACTAGATAAGTTTTAATCGGGAAATATCCAATTCTTAAAATTAAAAATTTAGAAATTTAAAAGGTTAATATTTAAGAAATTAAACTATTCGCCATCGCATTCTCTAAAAGATATTATAACATTAAAATGTTAAAATTCTAAAATAAATAAGTGCACAATATAATTGACCCATCGAACACCAAAGATGATGCACCCATTTTTAAAATAGTCGTATAGAAAGAAAAAAATATTTAAAATCAGAAAGTGTTCAAATTAAAAACCCAGTATAATCACAAATGAATAGTGTAAATCATCAAACACTCACCCAAGAGCATCCTATCAATACTTCAATTCCCAATTTCTGAACGATTTCTCATTTTTCCTGCAACAATCACCACTCCTATATTGCTCATAACTCACACTAATGCCATATCAATCCAAATGATCCATATTCTCAGATTAGAGTTTTCCATTCACTAATATATAATATCTTAATGATTCGAATATAAAGTTTAAAACCAAATATATATATATATATAACAAACACATATACAACGTAATAAAAATTATATGTAGAAGTAAGTTCAACCAGCGTGTTTTTCAAACTGTGGGAAGAGCCCCCTTAGGAGAGCGTAATAATCCTACCAGGGGGTACGAGCATAACTAAAAGTAAACAATAAAATTTTTTAAAAAAATTATTAAGTTTTTGAAAGGAATCAAAACAAAATAAATTCTGAGATAATAAAGAAATACACATTTACAATGGTATAATATACTTAAAAATGTATTAGTGGTGCAAAATGTATTTGAATATATTAACTAGTCAATACTAAGTTAAGAACAAGTTTAATAATTATTCGTGACCCCATGTGTGTGGGGGGGGGGGTTGTCATATAGAACATTTAATACTTATCTTGATAATTTTTACAGTTTATAACTTAAGTTGTATAGTAAGCTTTAGCGTCAAAGAATTATTGAATTTAATACATTATTATTGTATAGATGGGGACGCCATGAAAATTATGATTGAAAATTGGGTCGCAAACTTTGAAATTTTGGGAAGCACTGAGTTAAACATCTAAGCAGAATATTGTTTCAAATATATATAATATTACACAAAAGATAGCTCACTGCAAAAACAAATAAATTACAAAATGTAGATAAATAAATGAAAAATATAAAACTGTTTAGTGAAAAGTTAACTTAATGCTTAAACCAAGAACAGTAATGAAAGTTTCACACACACAAGTAACGGAAATAAGTATCTACATAAAATAAATTAACAACGTTATTTTCACGAAAAATAATAATAAACTAAAAAAATATATATATTATCATAGTAAAATTCATAAAAAGTTATAGAACTAAATTTCTTCCAGTTCCTTTTTCTTTTAATTTTTAAAATTGTTCTTAAAATTTGTAAAATTATATTTTTTCCAGTAAAATTATAAATAATTGCATGTTTCACTTCATTACACTAGGGCATATCTAGAAAAAAATCTTTATAACAAATTAGTCCGTCTTTATACATTGTCCAATCATACTTTTTTCCAAGATCTTCACTACGTTCAAACAACAACATTTCAAATTACCCCTATTACGTCTGGCATCTTGTATATATTCATCAGATTTTTTTCTTCTTGTAGTTTTCGCCACTGTCCTATTGTAAGTAATCCAGTACACTCATTCTGTGTGGACCTCTAAAATCCACGGGAAGAGAAAAACGAGGAATAATTCATGAAGAGGCGGACGATGTTTGTTGCTACTAAGTATCTGATCCCTTTCAAGACATAATTTAGCCATTGGTCAGAGGATTCACTGGCCATATGTATATAAAAGTTACTTGGTCTATAATAAATAACATCCTTTCAAAGTATAAGCCATTCGAGATATTATATTTTAATTTAATAGGATTAGGTAAATATATATCATGATATCAAAAATTGCATTTAAATTTAATAATACAAGTTTGGGCACTAATTAAAATCGGATTCCAATTCTACACAGAGTATTTTTAAAAAAAATGAATAAAAATATGTAATCATTGATGTTAAGATTCAATTAACCCTTTCAAAGGTGGTGTTTGCATAATAAACAATCTATCCATATAATTGTTTCATGCCTAAAAGTTAAAGAAATCTAATAAAAATTGGTCTGGAGGTAATTTAATACTTCTAAATATAATAAATCATATTTAGTAGTAAAAAAATCACACCCAGATAAATTTTTACTAAACTGTTCGTATTTTATGCATGAATGGAAAGTATGAATAGCTTGTTTTGCAACCTCTGAAAGGTTAACACCATTTAAAATTTTGATTATATATCTTCTTTCTTTCTCTTAGCATTGCGAATTAGGAAAAGTCAATAAAAATTGTACAATACAAAGTTAATGCAACATTTATAGAGAGAATATGGCTGTTGGGAAGAAACAAATTTTTATTGTGAGTGGCACTAGATGGCACTGCTTATGTAACTGTATCATGAAATTGCATAATGTACTTTTATAATGTTATTACATGATATAACTGTATGATGTAGTAAGATTTTGGCTAGACTTGGAGAGGTCCAAGCAAAATGAGCTAGGCAACTTATATAGTTGTCTTTACCTTAATAAATATTTTTACTAGTTTAAGTGGTAGAGCTGTGTTATTTCTGAATTTGAAGGAATAATTATTTGGGAGAATCCTTCACAAGGGATCTCTTTAAGCCCTGTAATTGATAAATTTTAACGAAACATTAAGGTTTGTTGCAAAGCTAAAATCATTTTTTTTTTTTTGACAATTTGAGATTTTTACATTTTCAAATTGTATAGATTTTAACCTTTCTAAAAATACCTTATTTCAACCTCTAGGGTATTTAGAAGCCCTTAAAACTTATTTTTAAATAATCGTTGAAACTGGGCCACGGCCATTTGAATGGCGAAAAATGTAAACTAAGTACTTAGTTTTTCTTTAAAAGTTGAACGTCTGATATAAACCAAAATATTTATCTTCTATTGTAAATTGAGCCCTATATTTCTTTTTAAATTTCCTAACCGATTAGAAGTCTCACTGTATACATTAAAATCAATTTATCTCAAAATGTGAAGTTTGATGTTCGATGTACCTTTTCTGAGAAACTACTGTTCCCAGGTGTGTAAATTTTTTATGATATATTTATAATGATGGCTTATATGTACTGAAATGAGACTTTTGTAAAAAACTCAAACATTTATTTTTTACAAATTTTTAATGTGAAAAATGGGTAAAATTTCGCAATGTTTGATAAAATATTTCGTCAATTATTAAAAAATTCAAAATTACCTAAAAGTTCATTTTAGTATAATGAAAATGTATACTTTAATTGCATAAAAAATTTCAAGCATGTACATATAACGGATTTTGAGAAAAGGTGCATCGAAATCAGTCAATTTAACATTGTCAGTATATAGAGAGAGAGAGATTTCCAGCGAAACCAATTGCATTAAGAACAGAGACAGGACAAAATAATGATTTTACAGCACTATAATGCTCGGCTACATGTTTCAATGCCAGTCATATCTACTTGGAAACACTTAAACGGGATATCATTCCTCACTCGCTGTATTTTCCAGACATTCTTCCTTCAGATTATTACTTTTCTAATCAATGACTCATGGCCTGCCAGAACAAAAGTTTCGTTCTTAAGAGAAATTTTAAAAAATACTCCAGGTGCCAATTTCATTCACTCCAATTGACAGTAGTCACCATCAGCAGTAGTCAGTAAGCAGTGTTCTTCAACAACATTTATCGCACGTAACTTCAAAATGCAAGGCTAAAGAAACAATCTATTGATTTGAATTATACAGTTTGTTTAATATTTTTGAAATGGGGCTGCAGATTGGTAGACCCAGTATATTTCCCGGAGGTTTGTTTTACTTCTTAGGGCAGCACCATATTGATATATACCAATTCCCACAATGTAATTGTGATGCCCATTTTCCTTTCCATAGGGAAGCACCTAAGCTCTGATAATGTGAAATTGTTCTCTTGGAATTTAATTTTTTTCCGGTACTCAAACCGGCACTGAAGGGATCTTACCTGCCGCTTACGACATAGACGCTGTCAATTTTTTACATCATGAAAGTCGACCGACTTGGGCCGGGGACTAACCTGCACACATGGGCATACAAAGCCAGCGCTTAACCAATTATGCCACCCAGCAAGTGGCTGTATTATCTATTCAATGTAGTTCGTAGTTTCTAAAAGGCCACGTGTAATTCTAAAATTATTTGGCATTGTTTGAAATGAATTATTCAAATTTTTACATATTTTGTACATGACTATATAATAGAGAGAAAAGACTTCGCGAACCCTTAAGGCTCCCCACCCCTAACATTTTTCTTACGATTTTTAATTCTTTTGTTGGGGAATTTTTTAACTATATCTGCATTAGCATTAATTAAAATGAATTGCTTGGTGTTCATTTTTGACACGAAATATAATTTTCGTACAAATTAAAAATGCTACAAATTGTAAAAAAAAATAGAAGCATATTTTTTTTTGAAAATATTATCTATACATTAAATATAAGCTTTAATTAAGCTAGAGAAATATAATGAACATACTTTTTGAAATATATTATTAAAAACAACTTAACAAATTTATTCTATTTAATACATTTGAGTTCTTCATGGTTAAAAATTAAGCGTAATTGTCTTGCTTCTTTAATATTTATATTAGGTTAAACACTCAATTCAAAAACTTTTATTACTCTTTCGGCTCTTCTACGGGGTTAAAAATTCTCCTTTTAATCCTTTTTGAAGATTTAATCAATTTTTTTCCATACCAGTATCTAATTGATTTCCTAATTTTTAAATAATTTATCAGTTTCGTAAGCGATGGACTTGTATTGTAATTATACGAAAGAATTAGAAAAGAAAAATAAATCATTTAATGAATTTTGCTAATGAACAAAATTTGTCTTAAATTGCTTTCAATGTTTCATTTAGTTTTTCTTAAAAAAAATCTTGTAGGCGTCTCTTAAATTAATGATTGAGAAGAAATTTAATATGTTAAATACACATAAACAATTTATCTGTTAGTTTCAAAATTTCAAACGGTGAAGTAATGATTATTGCTTTTTGATTAAAAGAAAATGTGAAGTATGTTGTCAGAAAAGAAAATTCATTAGAAACGTAAGAATAAACGAACACGTAATTCATAAAGCAGCATTTGCAAAATTTTCTTAAACATGTCAATGAATAAAGTGTGTTTTGAGCAAGGAAATTTATTAAGGAAAATTAAATTCTTCTCGTAATTCCAGCAATTCAGAGTTTTAATTTAAATATTTTACACGATTTTAACTGCAGCACTATTTTTTTTCAAGTTTTAAATCGATAATTTTACTTGGATATATAATATCGATTGCAGAGGGAAAATAGTTTTATCCGTTTGAACATGGTCTAATGAAAAGAATTTGATTTTAGAATCCTAATAACAAACACATAATTAAGCCATTATACGGTTAGACTGGTTTTGATTAAAATTCATTAACATTTTTCTACTTCATTGGCGGGTTTTAATTAATTTCGAATTAAAGGTACATGAGAGCTTCTGGCGAAATATCGTGAAACTTTAAAGCAGATGCGGGCACACTTTTCCAGGGGATGGGCTACTTCTAACATTTTCAAGGTGTTGCTGTCCTCTCAGTGGCGTAGATGTGGTGAACTAATAAAAAGGTCTACAATATTTATTACAACTTAAAAACAAATACGGAATATATATTTACCTGCATAAATACAATAAATTTAAATTACACTTTAAAGATCATGTATAAAGCAAAACATAATTATAATAACCAAGAATATAATAATGTCAACTGATCTATTAGAAACAAAATTTAAATATATATTAAAAAATAAAACATTTTCATCTAAAAATAGTGCTCATAGTTATAGTCAGTAGAAGACTTAAGCTGTGCCTACTGTCATCCAACCTTAAATATTTCGATATATTAATATTCGATTTATACTGCTAATCTTCATGCGACTAAATTAAAATGTTTTGAAGGTCCACCGGTTGACCGCGATCCATTTAATCCCTCCCCCCCCTTTTTTAAAGGTTAAGCTGGACGGACTGACTTTAATTGACACCATGCTGGTGTTGATGTTGCGTATGTCACTTGTCTGACTAAGTAAAATTGAGGCTCACGAAACTCATTGCGGCAAAGAGCTCGATGTACACTTGTCGTTAGCCTTATCTTTGAGCGCAACCAAGGTAACAGTACGAATTGACTCAATTCCTCCCCATTTTGAGAAAGAACACCCTGGTGTTGTTCACGAGCCTCCTATCCCCTTTTCATCACCCGTACGAGAGGACTTGTGGTTCGACATTTAGAGTATCCCCCTGCCGCTAAGGCACTATACATTTACAAATATCCATGCCTTCTACGGGATTGAAACCCAGGCCATATGGTACACCAGTCAGCGTTACTAACCACTGTACTGTATGGGTTGTCAATTTACATCATAGTGAGAATAAACGCAAACGCTATTCCCTACGGTTCTCGTGAATTTGAACTTTGGTGAAGTGATGAGAATGATACTTGAGAGATGGCACACCCCGAATCTGCAAACTTTAACATCATGCCAACGTAAGGACTTTGACCTTCAAGATATCTAACGTGTATTAGTCTCTATGCTCGACGTGTCGTTAGTAGCACCAGAATTCGACATGCTCGTGGGCATGACCATTCAGTCACTCCGGCTATTTGAGAAGGTGGCGACAGAAAAATAATATATATATATAAAATAAATAAATAAACATAAAAAGAAAAAAATATATATATGTATTATTTACTGTTATTTATTTTTTCTGATTTTTTTTGTAACTAGAAATAGCTTGTGTTGTATATAATTAATAACAATACTTCTGAATATATATATATTCAGAAATATTGTTATTAATTTTATACAACGCAATCAATTTCTAGTTACAAAAAAATAGTAACAATAATAACTGTAAGCACACATTTCACTAAATATTGCTTCATTCAGAAATATCCAATTGATTTTATTAATAGTTATTTGAATACAGAAATTCTAAATAGTAAGGATTAAAATTCCTTAGAATGAAAGTTTATTACTATAAATTTATAATTTTTCCTAGTTATAGTTACCTCCATACTCTAATATTACTTATAATTTTTTAATTCATATATAACTCTAGTCACTAATGTTAAGGTTGTTTGTAAATCTCTTTTTAATTTTTATTTCTATTCTTCTCATTTTATTGTTCAGCCATTCCCATGCTTCAAATTTGCATTTGGATCCAGAATCTGGCAATAACTTATTTATTGTATTCAGACATAGCACGGGTTCTGCATTTTTAAGTGCAATTCTTAGGTAATTTACCTCTATCTTGTAATGGATTCAGAAATTCTATACATTATTCTCTACAGATTTTTGCTCAGTATTATTAACATAAAGGGGGAAGATTGGCTGGCCTTGAAACATGTACAACCCATCTTTTATATAAATTATTTTATATATAAGGTGTCCTTCGTCAGCAATGTTTGTAATACTGCAGCATCCATTTTTTAAATTTAAATTTCTCATATATCCTTCAATGTATGGTTTTCTTATTGTCCGTGTATTTTTCGGTTTTGACTCTGATAAATGTTCATCTCTCATTTGTAAAGAATAAGACATAATATATATATATATATATATATATAAATTTCATATTTTATACTTGTGTTCTGCAATCGTTTATGTTATCTGTAGCTCTCCTGGTACAGTTCAATTCTACGTGTATTAGTATTTACTATTCCAAACAATAATATTACATGTATACTTCCAAGCATATCGAATATTACCCCAAAGCTTTGATCTGGATCATAAGAAAACAGAAGGCCCATCAATGTCTTTGTGAAGTCAAGAACATCATACGCAACCAGTTATACATGGAAGTCATGAATTTGTCTAAAATTTACACACGATTGTACTTAAAAGCCTCCTTAAAAGTTACTTTCTTAAAATTTTGAAATATTATGTATATGTGAAAAACAGAACATTTAAGAACTCTTGCACTATCATTAAAATACTGTTAATTATTAAGTTTGGTTTCGTTGATGCATGTTAAATGGGAATTAATTTACCACTAGGCTATACAATCTATTTCTAAAAAGGAATGAAAGTCTTAGGAAACAAAATTCAAAGCTTGCAATATTAACGCGACTGGCCCGATTGTCTTTGAAGTGTAGGAAAAGTCTATGCAATTAACAGGTAAGTTCCGTGGGAGCCTCCACCAAAGGACCGATAGGAAAACTTATAATTTCTAAACGGTGACGTAGTATCATGTGGGAAAGTACCCAAAACAGGGGCATACCGACACCAGAGATCTAGGGCAAGTCAACATTTGACCTCATTTTATCCCGCCGACAGGGAAAGGACCGGTGCAGTTCCTACGCCAATCTCCGGCTTCAAAGCCCACCGCATGAGGGATAACAAGGACCAATGGCCGAATGCTACTTCCAAATAGAAATGATTCTGCGTTACGTGCCCCTTTTGAAGGCGCGACATATTCCACCTTTAAAGAAATAAGAATACACTCTACAAGAGGTTCCAATACAGAATTTCCAAGAGACTCCCACACTCTGTATCAGGTTCACCTATGATTCGATTTTATCGATATCCAATTTTACGAAACAGATATAAATTTAAAAGGAGAACTAATAATATGTGAATAAAACTAGTTATTGTACCTTTATTAGGATCTATTAAATACAAACATGGACCTATAATTGCGGTAATTGTCCTATTAAAGAATTTTTTCTTCGATTATAAGTCGCTCCCGATTTTCAGTAGCATTAACATTGCAAAAAAGGCGCGGCTTAAATTCGAGTAAATATGGTTGTAATGTTAAATAATACAGGGTTGAACCTAAGAAAATTGTTTTTTTTTCTGAAATTTCCATTCTATTTTCGAACCCTATATATATAAAAAATAATCAATATTTCTCATTAATTTATATAATTATAATCAAAAGAAAAGAAATTTAACTTGTACTTTTTCCTCTTAACATTACATCAGTAAAATTTCATGATATAGATTTCCGTCCATCTAAACAGTGATATGTTTTTGTTATTCAAATTTAATTCCTTTTTTCAAGTATATATTTCAAACTTGACATATAGAAGTTTATTTTTATTAGAATAAGATTTCCCAAACTAATTCTTCAACGGAATATATATTCAATACGAATTGTAAACTAAAATTAGAAATGACAGACGGGGGGGGGGGGGGAGAAAATGATTTGAGTGTAAAACGCATTTTTTATTTCCCTCTTTTGATATAGCCTTACTTCGGAGCTAAATTTGATGTATTTGGAGTAAATAAATTTAATCGACTCTATTTCATTGCTGAAGTATCCTGAATTGGCTTTTTCATCGGGAATGCATTGAATTTATTGTCGCTATTTATTTTATGAGGAAGTGTAACGTGACACAAATAAACGGGACGAAATAACAGTAATTCTATTCTGTACAGTAAATTCTTATTCTTAGAAATATATATTCGACATGTATATATGCTTTATATTTAAAATCTTTTATGTATTTTGCTGAATACAGAGAGATGCATCTTACTTTCACGCAAAGGATATATTTCTGAATGTAAATATGGTACGGAAAATAATAGTAAATATTATTATCACGATTAATGAAGAAAAAAATATATTTGTTCCAGTACATGTATAAGTGGCAGAATAAGCCAGAGAATTAGATGGTTTTTTATTATGAGGTCTCTGAATTTCAAGCTGATTACTGAAAATAATTTTTTTAAAAAAATTACACATCTAAAATATTCTGCTATACAATTACATTGCCCGAATTCAAGAGGTTTTTTTCAGATTTTAAGTAATTCACATACAAGTCATTTAGAGAGTTCTCTAAATAAGTACATAAATCTCTGTAAACACTGAAACTTTGTTGAGTTATAATTTTCTAACATTTCTCGACAAATAGACTTATTTAGAATATTAATTAAGCTATGTGCACTTTATAGATATTCTTATACAAATTTTATGAAAAAAATTAATTGTACACTTTCTGCGATTGTTTTTATTAAAGGAGGACATTATCTTTGACCATTCAGAAAATTGAATTTTCAAAAACATTTTAAGAAATTAATATAAATTTTTACGAACATTTAAAAGCAAAACTCGTTGAAATCCGACAACAATTACGCTCTCAGCGAATGAGTGAGTGAGTGAATATTAACGTCACACTGTTCAGTTACACGAGGGCTTTTGGCGACGGGCCACGTAATTTTGAACCATGGTCAAGTGACATGGACGACACCTGAGCTGACACCTCCCTTTCCTAACTACCACACCACACCCACGGGAGGACGTTTCAGCTCTCGACAGATTTAACGTGCATCTTGCCCCTACCCGGCGGGTCTTTAGTGGTACTGGGGTCGAACTCATGAAATGCCTGCCATGATCCGATATCTTGACCATTGGGCTACCGCAGCCCATTTCACTCTCAGCAATAAAAATGTAAATGTCAAAAAAGACTTGACTTTTAGAAAAATGTAAGCAAACAGATTTTTCTTTAGGATATGTTTGGAATTTTTTGATTTGTTACTTGTTTCATCAATATCTCGTAATTTAAAGCATCATGAGATCTGTTGGCAATTCAACTCATAGTTTTTAATCCTGGAGAAGTGATGAGGTTCGCATCTCAAATTTCCAGCTTAGAATTACTGACCAAAAATATCAGGACCTCCCAAAATAAGCGGTATTGGTCTAAAATGAAGGAACAGTGATATTTGACTAGTTAATTAACTAAATATTATGAAACTTCCGGATTTTAAAATAAAATATTTTTTTGTTATTTCTGATTTCCAGGCATGAATAAAGGGAACGGATATTGTACACATCTCTCACAAAAAAGGCTCGTAAGACACTGAGAATGAGAAAAATAATATACATAAATACTTTATGGAAAAAGAAGCATCGATAGATGAAATTTACACATTTTAAGTGGGTTAAAATCGAGTTCAACGATTCCATTAGAGATGAGTGAAACTTATAAGAGACTCAATTTACTATACAAAATACATGTTTTGGTTTGTATTAGACATTCAACTTTTAAGTAAAAACTAAATATTTTGTTCATATTTTTCGCCGTTCAAATGGGCGTGGTCTAGTTTCAACTATTATTTAAAAATAGGTCTTAAGAGCTCCTATTTAACCTAGAGTTTAAAGTAAGGTATTTTTAGAAAAGTTAAAATCCATACAATTTGAAAGTGCAAAAATCTCAAATTGTCAAAAAAATAAGATTTCAGTTCTCCAATACACCTTAAAGACTTGACATTACATGGCTTCTGTGATGCAAGTAAGGACGCATATTGTTCTGTGGTATATCTCCGTTGTGTCACCAATTCTAATGATGTTAAGTTAGCGTTACTCTGCTGCCAATATAGAATAGCACCGTTTAAAGTGTTAACTGTTCCACGGCATAAATTGTACGCTACTGAGTTACTACCCAAGCCGATTTCTAAATTTCAATAATCCCTTAAGTTCGATATCAGTAAAATTTATTTATACACTGACTCAACAATAGTGCTCACTCGGATAGATTCTTTACCACATTTACTGAAGTCTTTCGTTTCCAATCAAATTTCTCGAATCCACAAGAACTCATAAAAACCCTCTGCTGGAGACACGGCTGTAAACCCTGCCGATTTCCTTTCTAGCGGAGTTAATCCAGATCAAATTAGATCTAACTCAGAGGGGTGGCATGGACCAAATTTCCTTTACGAAGAGACTGTCGAGTCTAGTAGTGAACCTGCTCCTCCACCTGCTGAAGAGTACTTACAGGAATTTATAAATACTTTCTTCCTGTGAAACAGCATTGA
The DNA here is from genome assembly GCA_019973955.1 of Trichonephila inaurata madagascariensis. Lineage (NCBI taxonomy): Eukaryota > Metazoa > Arthropoda > Arachnida > Araneae > Nephilidae > Trichonephila > Trichonephila inaurata. The sequence goes on from BMAV01022886.1 coordinate 420,244, forward strand.
TTCTTATATAACATGACTTCTTTTAAATGACGACTCTTTTTTTCGTGTAACCAATAACTTTTCCAAACTAATTCTTATTATAAGTTTTATTTTCAGATTTATTCACATTGTAAGGAATCCGCAAAATAAAAGATACGGCATCTTTTACTGCAGGAGTTGAAAAATAGTAAGGAGTTCATAATTTGGTCTGAGCAGATAAAGGAATTTAAAGAAGACCTTTCTAGTCTCTTCTCAAGGGCATTTCTGTGTAACAGGTAAACCTAGAACATTTAATCCATTTTTAGATAATAATACTTTAAGAGTTGGAGATCGTCTTCAAAATTGTAATATAAATACCAATCATAAACATCCTATAGTTTTACCTGTAAAACATAAGCTTACTAACATGATAGTAGAGTATTTTCATTTGAAATATTTTCATTTAGAACCTCAATGTTTACATTATCGTATACGCAATGAATACTGGCCTTTGAAAAAACCATTGACCTTGCACCATACTGGCCTTGACCATTTGTCGAAAAATTGTCCACAACTACATAACTTGTTTTAAAGCCAAACCCTTGAATGCTAAGCAAATTACTGGCAATTTGACCTATTTTTCACGAAAAAAAAATTATAAAAAATCAATTTGAGTTTTTAATAAAAAGCTCTTTTTAGTATATATTAGCCATCATTCTAAATATCTCATAAAAAATTACATACCTGTGAACATTAGTTTTCCTGAAACGGTACATCGAACATCAAAAACTTACATTTTGAGATAAATGAACTTGTACGTTTAATTACTTATTTATTAAAACACATTCCTCCCCATACTCCAAACGATTTACATTTTTTTGTGAATCTCATCATCCGCTCTCTTCCTTTTAATTTTTTTTTCTTTCACAACTTCCTATGTGTTTTGAAAATAGGAATATTTAGTCTTTAACAGCCTCTGTTCGACGAGGCGCTCCATTGCCTGTACCGTGTAATCACCAAGCTCAATGTTAAGTTACCTCAAAATTTCTGGTTTTAATACATTTCCATATTAAATGATTAAATTGCATCATATGTACCCAATGATAATTCTATTTGTACAAATATTTTCTTTGGTACACGAGACTAAATTACGTTGTTTACACCTTCATTAGGATTTTGTGTGTTTCCATGTAAACACTTTTTTAGCAATTCTGGATTAAATGCTTTGATTTCCATCATTCATTCAACTTTCAAACAAAAACAAAATACTTTGTTTACATTTTTTGCCATTTAAATGGGCGTGCCCAGTTTCAATGATTGTTTAAAAATAGTTTTTAAGGGCTTCTAATTACCCTTAGAGGTTAAAGTAAGGTTTTTTTAGAAAGGTTAAAATCTATACAATTTGAAAAAGGAAAATTTTGAAAATTGTCATATTCAGAAGATTTTAGGTTTCCAACACTTCTTAATGTCTTCAGAAATCTGTGTTCTGAGGTAGCTGGTTTTATTTGATGCATACTCTGTAGCCATTTATATAAAAGTTTGTTTCTTTGAGAATGACTCATACTCTCCATGAATAGTGTATTTAATCAGTATTAGAATATGTAGCCATACAGTGTTCAGTTACCTTGTCACATTGTGATCACATTACTTAACATATACCTCATCCATGGTGTCCTTGTCTTCTTCTGTAAGTCAGTGTGATATTTTCGCTTCAGGCCAGTTATTATATAAACGCTTTTACTCCAGTATTTTAATTTTAACAAGTTGTGGAAGATGAAGTGAGGAGGTCTCAGGGGTGTTAATTTTGCCTCGAAAGGTGAAAATATAAACAATTTTCAAACAGTTATAATTCTTTTAAATTTAAATTAATGCATCCGAATCTTTTACACGTTATTTACAAAGGATTATGGCTTCAAAAAGTACAAAATGTTTGAAATGTAGTCATAATTTTAAAAATTATAAGCATACGAAAATAAGAAAAAATTCTGTAATAAATATTAATAATTTTTGCGTTGCTCACACTATTTTCTAAAATAGTATAAAACTTTATAGAATTATAAAATGTATCATACTTTTTAAACCCTACATCATTTAAGAATAACATATTTTTTATATTTCAAAATATTTGAAAAATATTGAAATTTTTAAGAAAAAGTCTGAAAATGTAATTTTTTTATTTTTTAAAAAATATATTTTATTATTCTATTTATATTAAAATACTACAGTGTAATAAGGATACATTTAAATTTATAAATCAACTTATAGCTAGTAATTAAAGCTACTATTTTAAAAAACTGCATGTGCAACGTAAAATTTAATTAACACTAGAAAGACTGAAATTTAGTATATACCTACATTGCCCAAAAGCAGTCAAAAGGACTGCAATGTGAAAGAATGTTTAATGTGTAGAAAAAGTTGTTTAAAATTAACTTTTTCATTCATTTTATAAAATTAGAAGAACCGGAATTAAGTTTGTAATCTACAAAAAAGAGATATTTAAATTGTTCAAAATCTATCGTAGCAAGTCTGATAGCTCAAAATATTATGAAAATGTATTCCTAAAAAACTTTTTAGACCTGATATTTATATTATTTTCTACAGACTGTACTAAAATATGTTTTATTGTATGAATGTTGTTTAAATTATAGCCTGTGTGTTATTTAAATAATGGTACCATAAATAATGTCACATTTGATATATTATTTATTTGATCAGATATAAAATTTTTTAATTTCAATGAAACCTTAAAACGTTAGTACATTCTCTAGATCATAGGTTCCCAACCTTTTTGAACTGGCGCTCCCTTTTCTAGTGAATATTTCGATACCGACCCCCTTCAACTCCAGATAAATAAGAGCGTACATAATACATGGTGAAAACAAGAATTAAATTTAAAAAGAAATATTCTAAAACTAATAGAATATGTTTTTTAAAGCCCCAATTTTTTTTTACTTACAAATCTGAAATAGCTGTTGCCACGAATACATAATTTTATAATAAATACAATCAACATGAGATAACCAGTATTAAAGTTTACTTTTGTTAGTACATAATCAGCGTGCCTTTTAGTCTTTTTTTATACTATATTTGGTTAATCGGTCCATGAACCTTCCATACCATCCAAGACCCCTTAACTTACTCTAATCTGGGTCTTTTACAGCACCCTGAAAGGCTCAAACACCTACAAGGGGGCGTTATCTTAGAGAACCCCTATGCTCTAAATAAATGTACCTAATTTGTTTTAGTAATACTTTCACTAATATAAAATATTACTTTTTTTATACAATTGCATTGAATTTTTTCAAAAATATTACTAAAAAGAAATATTCCCTTACAATTGAAATTTTTGTAAATATTGTATATTTTTCAAAAAAATATTGTTAATTAAGTATTAGTATTTATTGGAATTGATTTTCCTTAAAGGCATTTATAATGCTTTAATATGCTATTTTTTAAAAAAGTACTTCTTACGTGTACAGTAAACCGCAACCTTAAGAACAGTAAACCGCAAGAAACTCAAATGTTAATTATGCTATAATTAAAACCAATAAACTTTTTCAAACAATTTTCTTTGAAAACCGCAATGTGAGGTCATTCTTTATGTTAGTGAAATTGTAAAATATTTACTCATTTATATTATTTTTTCCTTTTTTCCGTAATGTACAATTTAGAACCTAACAGCATTAAAAGAACGAACAAATCCGTTTATAGCAACCTTGTTTTTTATATACATAAATTATTCTCTCCTTCTTCCTGAACTTTGCTACATACAAACAACATTTCAAGGTGACCCTTATTGTATCAAGCATCCTGTATATATTTATCAGATTTTTTCTCCTATCGCCATCTTTTTTCTGTACGTAATCCAGGGTATTCATTCCTGGTTCCTCTAAAATCCACGGGAAGAAATAGAACGAGGAATAATTCATGAAGAGGAGAAGACGATGCTCCCACTAAGTATCTGATCTCCTATAAGACACAATTTGTTCGTTGGTCAGTCGATTTGCTGGTCGTATGTATTTCATAAGGTAAAAGTTACTTTGTTGAGAATAAGTAACATCTTTGTAAGGCATCCTGGATTATATTCTTTACAACTGCTCGAATTGGATTACGTATATCGTGACCTGAAAATGGATTCCTAGAAATGAGAACATAAGTTTGGACTCCAAGTGAAATATCATTCTTGGTCCAGGTAGAATTTTTAAAATGAAAAAAATGGATATGATGTAGTAATTTATATCTAGTATAGCACCGGTTCATATTTTCTTTCAGCTGTCTCAAGTTGCAGAACAGGAATAAGTATAATAAAGAACAAAATTGAGATTAATTTATTATATATATTGAGAATATCAAAATAAATACGTAGCATTTTCTGCTATGTAATAAATAAAAGCTATGTTTTGAAATGAAAGGAAAATATATTTGAAAATAAATGTACTTGTTCATTTTCTGTTCCTGCACAACTCAGTTTTGCTATAGCATTACAAAAACAGAACATAGAATTCGAGGAGCCACCCTACAACACACAGAATACAGGTGTTATTATTAACCAGTGCGATATATTGCCATATACCTAATAAGTCTAATAAAAAAATAGGAATATAACAAGACAGTATTGGTTAAAATAATATTCCCAGCGTAGAATAATAGCAAACTCATATCCTTTGAAACAAATATTGCAGGTTAAACATAACTTTAAGACTGAACAATCTTTCTCTATAATTGCCCATATAACTGTTCTGAAAGGAAGAGAAAATAGTGTAAGAGTAAGTATCTAAAAATACTATCAGTTTCTGAACATAATACTAAATGATTAATATTTAAAATACTCTAGGACAACTTCCAAAACCAAATATCCTGTATAAATATTAATCTACAAACACAGCAAGAAAACTATATGTATCTATTGTAATTAAAATAAATCTTTTACTTATTTCAGATGCAAACAATTTGAGAAATTATCATTAAAAAACGAAAACATAAAAAGTCATAATCTTAGGCAACAAACCGATCTGAAAAATATCGATGCCATTGAAAAATGCTTTTGATAATATGCTGATCTTGCCACAAATCCTCTTCAATACCCAGAACACTTTTTAGCATTTTATAACTGCACTTTCAATCAGATTATTGTCTATTTACAGAAAGTCATTACGTTTAAGCAGATAAATTTGCTTCTGGAAAAAAATGCATTTTCTCTCAATACTTTAAAGACAGATGCACTCTTCAATTTACGCTTTAAGAGAAAAACTCTATATTTATTAAATGTTGTATGTTTAAAACAATTTATCCCCTAGAAGATAAATTTCTTAATTTCCATAAGTAAATAGCTAAGTCGTATCTCCCCTTCCTTCAATTATAAAATTTAATCCGTTTTTTTTTGTACTACATTCTTTATGAAAATAGGGGGTGGAGAGAACTATTAAGTGGAAAAACTTTTTAGCCAAACCAAAGTAATATATTTTCTTATTATTACATATAATGAGGCCAAAGAATTCACGAAATTTTAAAAACAAAATATTTTTTTCAGGTAATATTATATATTCATACTATCTTCCTTTCTGAACATTCAAAAAGAATGAAACAGTTCCGTACTTTAATAAATATGCGTTTGTAATGTCTTCGTTTATTTCAATGCAAAACTGAGTTCTTAATTCTTAATACGTACAAAAGTAAATACTATAAAATCTGTTTTTGTGCGGTAGATAGGGACCGCATAAAAAAAAATCGCACAAAAAATATTCGAAAACTTCATAAATACTTACATATAACTAACAATTTTGCCAACATACTACAAAAAACTCTATGCGGAGGAGAGGGACTGCATAAAAAAAAGTCGCACTTAAAAAATATGTCAAATGCAGTGGAACCTCTATATAACGAACCTTTAGATTGCGAATTTTTCTATATAGCGAACTTTTTCCTGGAACCTTGAACAATTCACGATTTTCTTAGTAAAATAACCTCTATATTGCGAAGTGCATTTCTTTATAACGAACTTTTTCTTTTGTGATTCAATTTTTTTTCTCCCTTTTCTTAAAGTATTTCTGAACATTTCAAGTTATTCTTTCTTACACATTTTATGGAGGTCATATATCTTGAACTGGTTTTATTAGCTCCTAACTCGTCGAGAGCAACAGAATTCTTGACGTTTCATCCAAGAAGTGCAACCTTTAACCCCCATTGTCAAGTTCACTAGAAACGTCTATGATATCCCCTTTCACCCTCAGTGGAGTTTTCTCGTGTCGCCGTATTACTATCATAAAATAATGTATGTTTAATATTACTTGTGTGCTTTAAATTAGGAAATGTCCTTAAAATTCATTAATTTTAAAATAAAATAATAATTTAATAATAATAATAGTTTCAAAATAATAATTTTAGTATTGGAAAATACAGTGCATTCTTCGACATTCTTTTTTCTTGTTTTCCTTGTAGTTTTTTTTTTTTTTTTTTTGATGGGTAGGATACATAAAATAAACATATACTTATTTTTAAAAAAAGGTGGGAATGATCGCCTTTTTTTATATATAGTCCTTATGAATTTAAAATTTGTTGTATGTGGTTTATAAAGTATATTGAAAGATTAACCTCTATATAACGAATTTTCCATATAACGAACTTTTTTTCGGGATTTAGTAACTTCGTTATATAGAGGTCTTATTGTATTTACGAAATTTATAAGAAAGTACTTCCAAAAAAATTAAATAATTAACGTCCACATGGAAGCGTTTTAAAAATATTTAATTTCTTATTGTATTATCGGAGGAATTTTCACGCAAAATACTCAAACATTCACTGCTACTCATCGAAATCCAAATCGCACACATTTTCCTGCCATGAATTGGTTCAAAATCACTTTCGTCACCTAAAGATACAATTTTAGTTGACTTATTTTTTAGCACCATAAAGTAAATGATACGTTTTTATGCCGACGGTCAGTTGCTTGCGAACGTCATGATAACCAGATATGCATGATTGAAGCTCCTTTTGGAATTTCAAAGTCTAGTATCTATTTTAAGTAAATGCTTTTCCGATTTGATGGAAAGCTGGATCACAGCATATATTGTATCCGCTATCAAAAAATTCGGTTCTTCACATCCATCTTCATAATCTATCAAATTCTTGATAATGTCACTGTCTTTGAAAGTTTCGTCTTCAATCAAGTGCGTGCTGCTAGTGCGTTGAGAGAAAGCAATGGAATGTGCATTGTCGATATACTGTTTATAACCAATGCACAGAGCGTGTTGAAGTGTATGTATGTACATTGGTAGAATACATTACAGTGGCGCCAAAGCCTTTGAAATTCATATACCGCATAAAAAAATCACACAAAAATAATCGTACGAAAATAAAATCGCTCAAAAATAAAATCGCGTTAAAAAGGACCGCACAAAACCAGGTTCTACTGTATTCATCCCGGATGGGCATTACGTCAATTGCGGTCCGCAAAGATCCGGTGGACCGCCAAGACATTTTGGAGTGACCGCTTGAAGATTTTTACAGTTAGTAATTTTATACAGAAATATTCAAGATTTGCTGAAGTATACAGTTTGTCTTCTACTAACTATAACAAAGAAATTTTTTTAGTTCTTTAAGCAAGTACATATTCTGCATTTATTATTATTTTTTTTTATAAATAGTGTAGACCTCTTCCACCCTCATTACAGCTACGACGCTGGCATAGGCTCTCAAAATAATTTTTCAATTGGGGAGGAGAGGTCGAGAGTCGAAAGTCTACCATTCTCGTATCATACCCCACAATTCGCAGTCAAACATATTTTTTTTTAATTTTGTGGATTGTTGGGAACAATAAACAGTAAGAAATAAATTACTAAATAAATAATCAACATTAAGTAATAATAGAAAAATATTAGTAACAAAAACTTAATAAATTTTACGTACTAAACACATGAGATTCTAATCGAAAAAAAAAATCAAAGGCTATGTAGTAGGGCCCGGACTGTTAGACCTTCCTTCTTGTGTGTGCCACTGATATTGGGTGGACCACAATACCTTGAAAAACTTAGAAATAGCCCGCACCCTGGAAAAGTCTGCCCACCCCTGGTATACATTATATGTTATTACGATGTTATACGATAGATATTACGATTATTTTGAACTGAAATTATATGTAAGATGTTTAAAGTCCCTTTGAATTTTATCGAAGAAACTTTGCTTGCACAAGACTGAGAAAGTACAAAAAGACATTTCTTTCAAGATCAAGCGAGCACGGCGATAAAATACGAAACACTTTAATTTTATGTTATCAAAATAAATCTAGCTTCTTTAGAAAAAAAAGTATTTTTCTTGTTGACAATTTTTCTCTTTGTTTCTCTCCAGTATTTTTACAGGGATGTTAATTATTTAGTAATATGTCCAAATCTGCTATTATGTCCTAAAACTGTTTATATTTTCTACGAAACTAAGACACGTTTAATTATTCCTCTTCAAAAATAAAGTTTTTTATTTTCTCTTTCAAATGTAATTTGGTAAGTGTTTTTCTTTTTTTCTTTCAGAAAATAGGCATTATTTTTCACTAAAATATCACCTCCTTAATAAAAGAGGGATTTGAAATATTGTTTGTAAGTGTTATTTCCATGTTGTATGAATTTTTTTTAACTAAGTGTAACTTTAAGTTTCCTTGATATTGAGTAAAATACGTAACTGTTATATTTTGTATTTATGTTGTATTACCCAAAATCATTTTATTCCGCATTATTATAATAATTATGCGGATTTAAATCTGTAAAATCAGGGTTGATTCCTAACATTTTAAATGTTTTTCAAATTTAACGTATTTCTGTTTGCACTCCCATTGTATAAATTTCTACATTATTTACTCATAGTTAAATAACCAAAGATAATTGATACTTCACTAATCATTACAAAACTTCTTAAGTCTGCAAATGCTTATTACATTGTATTCTTGCGTTTGATATAAAATTTTAGATATTTTGCCCAAAATTATCTAAACAAAGTGTATTCACAAAGCGCATCAAACATCACAAGTTTTTCTCTTTTAGATTTTCGTTACTTTATTAAAGTGAAGTGAACTTGGAGAGAAATTTCTTCTCAGCTAAACCAATTTAGTATTAATGAGAATTTGTTGCAAAAAAAGTATTAAACGTTACAGAAAATTATTATTGACTATTAATTATTTAGTCAGGATACCTAACTTTGTAAATAAAGAATCTTTTAAATATCAAGTAATAAAATATTTTAAGCTCTTCAATTGTTCAAAAATATTACCCATCACTCAATATGAGAGTTCCGAGAATAATGGCTACTTAGCGTTTTATACCATAGATCAATTTAATCGTTGCCAAATGTTGCAATGTGCAGCTAATGAAAAACTTTTCCCGCTCATGTTTAATAACTTTTTTCATGCATGCGCAAACATAATAATCTTGATCACGCCTGCTCAAAAACAAAATCATTTATATGTTTTAATTTCTTTTATATTATTCATCCTTTATTTTGTTGTGAAAAAGGATTAAAATATGCGGACTTATTTTCAAATGGAGTATTTCTCAAAATTACTGTCCAATACATAAGTATGCAGAATAGTATGATGTTCACAAAATAGCGAAACAAGACTCATTTGTAACAATTTTGAATGTGATTAAGGCATTTTGGGCTCCTAAATAATGTATTTGTTACTAGATATTTCGCTAATTTCACATACATTTGTATTTTTATTCTTCTAAATCTTCGCCAGTTTATTTGTCAATACAGACGGAGCATGCTCGGAAACTATACTATTTGGGTGATATCTTTTTGCTGTGCGAAATTTAGTGATGGTATAATACGCGTAACTTTGTAAGTGGTACCCCATTGTTAAATGGTTTTTAAAATTTCTACTATTTAACAAATACTTTATGAAAAAACTGGATGCAACTTATCTTTAATGTTCTTTTATAATTATGTTAATTTAACTTGTGTTCTAATAACTGTTTTATTTTGGGCGGGGAAGTGGAGAGAATGAGACGTTAAAATTTATTTTCAAATTTGAGCTCTGATTGAAAAGTTTAGTAAAATTAGAAACAATCAATTAACAATAGTTAGTGAGGTATAGTTTATGTTTCTTAAGGATTTTGATGTACTAATTCGAGTTCACTTATTTGAAAATCAAAGTAACCCCGTGGAAGCATAAGGAAAATTTAAAAATTATTCTTTCATGAATTGTTACAATATTCAATTTCTGAAAAGGTACGAAATATTTACTCTGTTCACACAACTAATCTTGCAATAAAACTAAAATATTTATTTTAAACTACAAGAAAAAATATACTAAGTCTTTTTTTTTAAAAAAAATATTTTGACTTTATATTTAATTCTGTTGTCAAGAAAATAGCTTATAATTAAAAAAACAATAATTTAATGTTTTTTAACTTAAATTATAAGTGATTGGATCTTCTTAACTAATTTGATGATTTTTTTTTAAAAAAAAACTTTGTATTCTTACTTGAATATATTAAACATATAGTATATTTAATTTAAATTCATCGGGTACTTTATTCCATTATTAAAAAGGGATACATTTACAAATAAAAGATGAAACGTAGGGATGAATCAGCTCATTTTACTTTAAGTTCTTCATGCATTCTTTCAACAACTTATCATAAATCAGCTGAAAATGGCATGGAAAAGGCAAATCACTTCAGTATTTCAAATAACTGTAAATGCGGAAACCACATTGTTTAACGTATTTTTCTTCATTTTTAACTTCCTTACTGAAAAGAACGACCAAGTTTGTCAGTCTTAATCTCTTTCTTTATTATTCTTCCACATAGTTTCACGGTAACAAAATTTTACAACCTCCCCCCCCCCCCGAGTACCAAAGCCAATCGAAATGACAATGTCCACAAAGCCCATTTTTCCATGTCATTGGCTATTATGGGTGAAACAGCGGTAATAGCAAATTTTTACTTCTGCCTAAATA
>BMAV01022886.1:431246-446537 GCA_019973955.1 Trichonephila inaurata madagascariensis
GTCCACAAAGCCCATTTTTCCATGTCATTGGCTATTACGGGTGAAACAGCGGTAATAGCAAATTTTTACTTCTGCCTAAATATCATACCAACCAATAGGAAGTCGACATCAGATTACAAACCAACCATCATATAATGGTGAAAAAGTTCCCTTAACCGAGGGCAAGTATAGCTTTCACTGCTATCCGGCTTTTTCGACTGACCGGATAATTGGTCCTGGAGTAATGTCAAACAAGAGAAGAAAGAAACATCGGACATCTGGCGCTTTCACCAAGCCGGACTAGTGAACACACACTAAATTGCATTTTCTGCTCGAAAAATTATTTACCAGATTTTCGAGGTTGTTGGAAAGAAGAGAACTTGGTTTCTATCCCTGATTGTGTCCAGTAAGGATAAGAAACGCATGTTCGAATTAAAAGTTAAAGGAACAAATTTTTATAAGGGACACAATATTTTTTTTATAAGCAGAATGCATGAAGGATTGTAATGTAAAACTTGTCAATTGATTTAAGGGGAGTTTATTTGAAATTATTCCCATTAATTGCCAGATTTTTTAAAAAATTAATTGGTACAGAAAAAAAGAAAAATGTCGAATTTGAAACTTTAATCACTCTAGGCACAATAACTGTTACTGACTGTACCAAACAGCAGAAGCGCCCTCTAGTAAATACTAAGCATCAGTACAGGACAAGGAAGGAAATAACTTGGCCCATATTAAAAATCCTCCATAATCTTTACCCTTTGTTTTTGTCATATAAGTTACTTTTCGTAACTTAAACTCAATAAAAAAAATAATTGTTGCACCTACCTGAATTAACTACTCATTTTTAACGTCCAACCCTCAACATTACCCTTATACAATTATTTATCCAAAGAATAAACAAGTACGTTATTTCGGGAAACAATTTAATTTGCATTTCGTTAAGAAATATTGCATATTTATGTATGAAAATATGCTGTTTATTATTATGAAACTAGCCATTACCCGCCCACTTCACTGCGTATTTCATGATGTTATATGAACAAATACTGTCTACATAGGTATAAATTATTGATGCCTTAGCATTAATAATTCGATTGTATTGAGAAATATTCCTAGAATTCTTAATTTAAAAAGGAGGGAACTTCTAAATAATAATTTCTAAAATTGAAGTATAGAATTACCCTTTACACCCTCGTAACCCCCCCTACAAATTCGATTTACACAAAACTCATTTGTGTGAATCGAGTGAACTCATTTGTGTGTGATGTGTGTTTTAGTCGATCTCTACTCAATAGAATAAACACGTTTGCCAAATTTCCAAGACAAAATCTAATAGATCAAAAACGGAATTTTTTATCAATTAGCTCCAGTTACAACCCTTTGAGAGTCTATTTCAGTATGACCCATTCAACAAACCGGATCAATTCAACAACATAGACATACATACCAAATTTCATTAATGTAGGTTTAGTAGATCAAAAACGGGGGTATTTTTTTATTAATACTCCGCAAATGATTCCTTCTTCCCCATAGGCATCAATTTCAGTAAAATCCTTTTTTTAGCGAATTTTCATTAAAAAAAAGTAACATTCATACTAAATTTCACACATTACGGTAAGTAACATTTCCATCCAGAAATTTTTTTATAAATAAGTCCCAGTAACTCCCCCTCCAATTTTCGTAAAATCCATTCTTAGCGAGTCTCTACTCCATGAAAGGAACGCCTAAAAAATGTCAAGTTTTTAGGTCTAATTGTTCAAAAACTGGAATTTTTATCTCTAACGCCCCTTATAATTTTCTTAGATGTCAATTTAACTAACTCAGAAATCTTCGTGGGCATGGGTCCAACCATTCCGTAAACTCTAATCGGGATCGAATGAAAGGTTTAGGAAGGCATAACACACACACACCACTCTCACTCATATTTATTTATATAGATAATTTAAGCAATGCCAATTATTTAAACAATAAAAATTTAACTAAGTAATCAAAATAATTATTAAAATATATTTAACCACCAATCAGCTGCTGTTTTAATTACTGAAAAATTGTATGTGTGTGCGCCTGACCTTATTTCAAATATTTACTTTCACCAGTAAAATGAACTTTAATTTCAAAACTATGTAAAACTAGCAATAAAGCATTTAATAATAACTAAACTAGTAAGTAGTAAGCAGTTTTTTTATCAATCTGTTGATGTTTGATACTTTGTTTGTTACTAGGAATAAAAAAAATTGTGGTTATTGTTTTATTCCACCTGATCTAGCCGCATCAAAGAATCTTCAAAAAATTATACATAAGAAGAGGAATGGAGTATATGTTTTCCTTTTCAATACCCACGAATAGTTCAACAGATGTTCCGGAGAGGGGAATACACAAAAATAAAGGACTTATATATATATAAGTGTGATGCCGTTGACTAGTCTTGCCAATTCAAAAAATGTCTTTAAATGCTGTTATTGTTAGTTTTATTGTCATGTGCGAACATGTGCGAAAATGGCTTTCACTATTGGCTAAGTATCACTATATTTGGCGACCACTTTTGAACTATCGAAATTGATTCGGTGGTATAGTAAGGAAGTATCCCCCCCCCTCCAAAGAGCATTGGAGAATAATAAAATTACTAAGAATTTCACTATATAATTGAGGTTACTAAATTTATCTTAAAAGTGATATCTTCATCATTTGTCTTTATTCTATATAGAGATACTTTTAGTTCAAAAATTTTCCCGTTAATTTTTTTTCATAATACAGTAAGACTTGGCGAAAGTTATTTGTTGGCGACACATTTGCTGTAAACCTACAAAGTAAGCAGAAGGAATAACACACATACATGCACAGAGTTACGACTGTGGACAAAATTGTTCTCTTCTCATTCCAGAGATCTCAGTTGTTATACTTTTTTCCTACCGGAAGATTCTAGTACATTTGTAAATCAAATGATTTCTGGTATTTAATACTTTGATTGGTCAGATTCCATCGCTGATGCAATATTGCCTCATCTCACTTTGAGATGTGTCAACGTGGTAGTTTTTAGGAGATAAAGTTGTGGCTAGAATGATATTTTTAATTAAGAGGGTAAACTAAAAGAAATAATTGTCACGTGATATCTTGAAGGGATCAAGATATTATGATAATTTAAGGAGAATCCATGGAAAGAAAGTTTAAAACAACTAATTGATTATTAGATACACATTTATATTGACACTATTACTTGAAATTATGTATTCCAATACTATATACGAGATGAAACTCTTCTGTAATAGAATCAATAGAATAATGTTTATTAAACATTATTCATTTGATGTCTCCATTAGGATCAACAAGCAATTCACTACGTCTAACAGAACACGTTACTTTTGATCTATGATTTAACTACTTGAAATTAAGTTTAGCTTAAAGCTTACTTTAGGCATTGAAATTTACACTTTGCATTAAACACTTTGATAGTTGTACAAACTGTAATGTGTTAGAACAAGATTAATTGTTCTAGTACACTTATTGACAATTATGTCAGTTTTCGAGACGGAACTATATTTAATGTTTCACAGTGCATCAACTTTAGAATTGTACAATAATTGAACTTTTCGATAAGCTGTACATTTTGAGTCTGTGTATCAGTAATAAATATTTACTATATAGATTAATACAAGTGCGTACATTTATTAGTGTATTGTTGTAATTAATTTGAGAAGTGTATATGACTAGCTTCGGATACTGGCAAAGATACCGTTCTAAGGTGAACTCTCCTACAGCTCTATTGATCAAGCAACACAATTTAATTTTTATTTATCACCTTTTCATTCTTATTCATGGTTCAAATCAATATTAAATTCGTTCTTAAACCTATTTTTCGTTTGGTTCATATATAACTAAACTCGTAAGTTGAATAAAAGTGTTAGATAATGCTTAAATTGTAATAATGATACCTATATAAATCTGCAGTAGAAACAATGGATTAGAACAGCAACGTTACTTAATTCAAGTGGAATCTAATTCTTGTATTCCACTCCTGTGAAAGTTAAATATTAACCAAAAATATATTTGAAAATGAAGTTGAATATTTAATTACTTCAGGAACAAACAACGGACCTTGTAATTTTTAACCATTGTCAACTGACATAAACAATTTCTATATATAAGCTGGTACTCCCCTTCTCCAAACTTCTACTCCACGCCAATGAGCCGAAGGCATGAGAAGTTAAGAATTTAGGAAAAGATACATCTGAATGTTTATGACGAAACTACACACATTCTAAGAATATAAATTTGCAATTCAATGTAAATTACTTAAAGTAAAAAAAAAATGATCGAAACAATTGATATTTGTCACTACACACATATAATTATGGGATACACGTCTTATAATTACTTTCGATTTCGGCGTACGCGATTAAACAAGTTTGAAGATCGTTGCTTTGATGAGTACTAGTGTTGGAATCAAATATTTCTAGGCAAATTTTATAACTCATCATATTAATACTTGACAGAAATTTGAGAACTTTCAGGAAAACATTAGAGACCATTCGAAACAGTCAATTCTAAATAATAAAATTCATTTCTTTTAAACTAACAATTTACAAGTATCAAAATTATCTTTATTTAAAATGATCTTTTTTATTTATACATCATACAAAAATTTCATATACACATATCCACCATTTCCGAGTATTCTGTGCGAGTGCATCATGCAACCATTATTGGTAAAGTATACATTTAAGTCTCAGCTCTCATTAAGCCAAAAATTTCAATGCTCATTTCAGCGAACAACCCCACATAATTTTCCTTATCTTTTACTTCAGGCTTCTAAAGGAATTCTCGGAAGAGTATATTATCGCAACTAACAATCACTCAGCACGCTTATATTCGTCCGCCGTTGTTAATGAAATCAGGCCGACTGCTCACCATAAAATGACAGATTCATTTCTCTGGAATAGGGATTAAATCTGATGTATTCTGATTTACCTCGAGCATAATGTTTCGCCCTGGGAAACACATTCGAAATTAAAGCCCCTGGATGATTCAGAAAGATTTCTGGAAAACGTCAAACAATTGTAATTGTAGCTTGTTAAAATTTTCATATATGTCTTTAGTTGATTTCTTTGAATTTATCAACACAAATTAGAAACAAGTGAGTAAAATTTAAGTGTTAAAAAGATAATACATGCAAAAGACAGTAATACATAATGTTTGAAAGCTTTTGTTGCAAATTATTAACCCTAGGTTACACGCATGAATCTCTGATGCAAAATAAAAATAGTTTCGATGTGGTGACCACAACCTGAATTGGAACACGCCCTTATTTCTTCTATCTGCCTTTCGTCACTCGCCCTAGGATTTAATGTCAATGACGGAGGGCAATTTCTTCATATTTCGGGTGGCAATGGCCATTGAATCTGATAGATGCAGCGCTCCCAACAATGTCAATTTTCATGACAGTACAATTTCGTTAATTTTGATTTTTTTTTTCTTGTAAAATAGTGTAGTTTTCAATCTTACACGGTAATAATTCGAAACTTGTATTTTGTAACTTCTGTTTAAAAGTTTTTTTTTTGCTGGCAGTTGGGATAAATCTGAATGATGCCGAGCGCCTAGCCAGTGACTGTATTTTATTTAATCTTCTATGTAGCTGGAATAAACCAAAATATCTATATGGGAATCAAAATCACTCAAATCCTCGCACAAATATTTAGAAAAACTAGGTCAGGAACTTTTGAAAGAGCATTTGCAAAGACAGTCTGAGGGTAACATTCACATTAATCGTTCATTTCGACTCAGGCTTGAAGAAATATTTCATATACAATGCCCTGTTAAAGACGAAAAACTGAGCGAAACATCACCAGGAACTTGGAAAAGAAGGTATTGTTACGTAGATCCGAGGGTTCGAGGATTTTATGCAAAACAGTCACAAAGAAAATAAACAGTTCTTTAAGATCGATGCGAATTTATTATTAAAAATCCAATCCTTTAAATACAGGATTCAGCAGCAATATTCACAAGGTAAATATCCGAAGGTCTTCACACCTTCAACAACAATCAAACACAATAATCCGTAATTAAAAATACACGTAAATAAAGATTATTCACAAGCACAGCCGAGTTATTCGCTAGTCAAAACAATCCTCACTACTCGCTGGTTTAATCCAGACTCCCCGCCGTCCTGGCGAGCATCTTATTTATAGGCGCGACAGAAACTTCCAGAAATATAGACGCTCGTGACATTAGTGGAGAGATCCACTACTTTCTAGAAGATTCCACAGGGTTCCGAACTCGCCAACATGGTCACCAAAGACGCCAAAATGGTCGCCAACTTGGTTGCCAAAAATGATGCCAACTTGGCTCTACCACCAAGATTTCGCCAAGTTTTCATTGAATCGCCATTATAACGTAAGGGGCGGCATTGCTTGTGAAAGGTAGAATTTTGACATGAAATAAACATAACATAGAGTAATATAAATGCATGAAACACTCAAATACAAGTTATTTAAACTATTTACATAAAATTCGTAACAGTACTGTTCCATCTCGTCGGGACCTTCAACGTTGTAAGGTGATTTGTGAAGACTGCAACAAAGCACATTTAAATGTAAACAGTGATGACTCGGTTATAACTAACCATTTCCTTTTTAATGTTTTTTCATATAAATATCTCAATTTCCGATTCTATTTGAAATATTATTTTATGTCAAATATATTTTAATGTCAAATCTCACCAAAAAAAAAATGAATAATTCATCTTCAAACGTGAGAATGAGGTGACGCATCTGAAAGATACCACGCGCCAATGGATGGAGCTTTTGAAGCGCGCCTAGCGGGGATATTTAATTGTTTAATTTCGTTTCATGGGGAAAAACAGCCGACGACTCCAATTAAATAATAAATTTAGGAAATAGTTTGATATCACGGGGATGGCACCAAACTTTGCTTGGCGCGATAAAGGAATCACGCCAAGCAGCGCTTACAGTTGCTGGAATGGAGCCCAAGATGGCGGCCTAGCGGTAATTTAATGATACACAATAATTTTAAAGAATTTTTTGGAAATACATTGAAATGTATTTCAAATGGAGGATATAGGAAGAGATTCAGAATAGCCCAGATCAATAAATAAACAATGAATATCAATATAATATGGTTAAAAGTAACATGTACAGATAATAGTATTATATGCAGTGTATAATAATCTTATAATATAATTTAATGTGGTAATTATATATAATATTCATATAGTATGATTTAATAATATAATTATTATATATATAAAAATCATATATAATTTAATGGGTTATTATAAAAATAATCATCGTATTGTTATAAAATAAAAGTAATGCATACGGCTACTCGTATTAAACAATAAGTATAAATGAATAGAATAATGATAACTATAAATAAATAACATAATACGTAATAATATTTATAAATAAGTTTTAAAAACAATTATAAATAACGAATATTACATGATTGTCACATATAGTAATATAATTGCCTTTTTATATTACATTATTAATAAAATATTTGCATAATATATATTAAAACTACTAATGAATACCAATTACAAAGTACTGAAAACTTGCAATATTCTAGAAACTGCAAGTTCCTTAACGAATTTCATCGAACGAGGAACGTTAAAGAAAATGGCATTTTTAAAACGTAAAATAAAGCGAAAATAATCGATTTATAGCGATAACTAAAAGTACAACACTCATTCTTTAAAAAAAATATCCTAGTACTCACCCATATTAGAAATATCCATATTCGAAAAGAGCACAAAATAAAACAGAAGACGGTTTAGTTATTCGTGTAATTCAAGTTAAAGTAACATTAGTGTGTTACAAATAGGATGACAAATAACTTATATTAGAATTGTAAGATGTTATACTTTTTGTATAGAATACATGCTGAATTTGAGTAATCTGCCAAACGGTTTCTTAGCAGTTAATTATTTTTGCTGTGGTTCACTTTTTATGACAAGAGAGTTTGCGATTTGTTTCAACATACCGTTTTACAGACGATGTTCTGAATACCATTATTCCAGAACATAAAACACATACCGCTTTGACGGTTTTACTAATAATGCCATGTTTTTCGGTCCACCAAATTTGAAATATTTTGTTACACTTACTAACTTACACTTTTTGTTCTTTTTCGGAACTAAACATGTTAAACAACAGTTAAAAATCGTTAAAACAACACAGGTAAAGTTTAAAATACATTTATGTCAATGAAATTGACTGTGCTATGCGTAAAAAAACTTTACAACATAAGCAATTGTAGTCCACAATGTAACTAAGGCAAGCCAACAATAAACGAATGTGCTTCCCGATCACACGCGTTTGTTCGTAATACTTTATAGTAAACTTTGAAATTTTGAAAAATAGAATGCAAACCATTTTGATTACTGACGTGCCAAAAATATTGTGTCGCGTGCCGTCAATCGCACGAGTACCACTGGTTCGTCATCCCTGAACTTTACCGTTACCACTGAGGTCCCTTACATATCCTTATAGAAATTTCCAGAAGGGTCGATCCTACAGAAATTCTCGACAGTTCATTGGTGACGTATTTTTACGCCAAGACTACCGCCAAATCTGTCGCTCATGGTCAGTCTGGTAACCATACTCATATCTCCAATGGATTGATTGATTGATTGATAGATTGGATATTAACATCGCACTGTTCAGCTACACGAAGACTTTTGGCGACGGACCACGTAATTTTGAACCATGGTCAAGCGACGTGGATGACATCTGAGCTGGCACCCCCCCCCCCTGCTAACTACCACACCACACCAACGGGAGGACGTTTCAGATCTCAACAGATTTAACGTGCATCGCTGCCTTACACGGCGGGTCTTTAGTGGTACTCGGCTCGAACTCGTGACAAGGCAAGCCACGGTCCGATACCTATACCACTCGACTACCGCGGCCACATCTCCAATGGAAGACATAATCTTATTCAAGTTCATGCTGGGAAGAGAACTTTCCTGTAAAACTCAACTTTCCACAAGGATTGGGTGACTACTGAGAAAACAACATACGGAGAGAGTTTTTATATCGGACAAAAAAAATCTATTTTGTGAGCACTTTAATACAATGTAAAGTTTAAAAATAAAAAAAAAATATTTGTTGAAGAAATAATAAAAAGCTCACTAAAAATTTAGACTACCATTTGTTAATAATAGAAAACATTTGTTAACAATATTGTTTTCTTTGATTCCAGAGAAAATTGAAGGCATCCCCCCCTTTCAAAAATATAAGATTTATATGAATATTGGGGTGGTGAGAAAATTATTTCGGGGGCAGGAGATGCTTCACTCTATTTTTTCCCAAATGAATGTATACTATGGTATCTATAGGATATCTTTACGTAATTTATCTGAATAACATACTGTACTGAATCAGTTTGTTGAATTGTTTAATTCTAATAACTATTTTATTCTCCAATTTATAATCGTACCAAACGATTTTCGTGTAAAAAGTGTACACTTAAGCCAAATTCAAAATAAGTGTAGTTTTTATCCTAAAAATCCAATACCAAAGAAAAGTTTTCTTAAATAGCTATTACACAGTTAAAAATGATGATTCATAAATTTGATATTGTCTTGCTTTTTATCTTATATGCAAGCTTCTTGCATATATAATAATAAACCACGATCTTAATTTCAATTTAAGGGATGTACTAAAGCTGTTTCGTTTTTCCACGACTGGAAAAATATCAGTTATAAAACCAACGGAGTATATAGTTTAGAAAGTCTTTATTCTGATGCGAAACATGAATATAGCTTTTTTAATACAATAGAAACTATTAATAAAAGTTGATTTTATAGCATTGTTGTAGGTCTTTAATGATCTTGTTTTGACTTTTATAACATTTTTCACAGCTTCTCTCTAATAAAATTAACTTTTCTTTAGCAATTTCTTACGAATTTGAGAAAATGAAGCATTTACGATCACTAGTAATGTCGCCAACTGTTCGTGCCTAGTTTATTAAATTGGCGCCAAAAGTTAAAAGAAGTTATCCTAATCCTCCTTTTTCATTTTAATGAGAAAAGCAGGAAACTGGATATTTTTGTTTAAAAAAGACAAAAAAAAATTGAGATTTTGGGGGCATTAATCCTTATAATAATATATTTCGGAAAGTATAAATATAAATACACCATGATTCATTCCTTAGTTTTACATTTTAATGTTATTTTCGCATCTGGAAGTTGTCTTTTCCCTTAAAAATATTAAATTAGATAATGAATAACCAACTTGATACATTGATTAGTTATAATACAAATAATCTATTAATCACAACATAAAATATATATATTTTTTTAAATTAAAGATTTATTTGGAATGTTTTGCAAATTTGTATATGAAATTTAAGTACTAAACAAGTCACATTGTCCTTTTTAAGTAATTATATCTCACATCATTTTTCATTATTTAACTGCATTTCAAAACTTCACTAAGTTTGTAGTTTAATGAAATTTGAAAAGAAAATTATATTATCTTGAGGTTTACATATTTTTTGTCGTAAAAATTTCGAATGTACATACTTTTAAGTATATTTTTTTTCATCAAATGGGCTACTTTTTCACCGCTAAGCTTTTGAAGACACGGCTAGTCCCCAAGTATGAGAGCTTTTTCATTGGTGGCACTATCTAATGGTGACTCCCTATATCAAATTTTTGACGCTTCTATTTATTCAATTCAAGCTCTTGTGGGATGCTAAACATTGTTACGAATTTTGTGTAAAACACTGTAAATAATTTGTATTTGGATGTGTAGAGCCTTTAAATTAAATTTAATTTTACGTTAAAATTGTAATATTCACAAGCAACGCCATCCTTTACGTTATAGTGGCGATTCAATGAGAACTTGACGAAATCTTGGTGATAGAGCCAAGTTGGCATCATTTTTGGCGACCGAGTTGGTGGCCAATTTGGCGACAGTGGAAACCATTTTGGTGACATTGGTGACCATGTTGGCGAGTTCGGGACCCTCTGGATTCTTTTAGAAACTCGTGGAGAAATCCACTAATTTCACGCTCTATGACGCAAGCAGATTTTTCTGGAAGTTTCCACCGGGCCTATAAACAGAGATGCTTGCAGAAACGGGGGTCAGTCTTGTTTCATTCAGCAATTAGTGAGCATTGTTTTGCCTATCGATTAGCTCGGCTGTGCTTGTGAATAATTTTTTACATACATGTATTTTAAGCACTGATAATTGTGCTTGAATGCTGTTGAAGGTGTGATGACCTTCTAAAATTTATTCTGCGAATATTGCAGTTGAATCCTGTATTTAAAAGATTGGGTTTTCGATAATAAATTCTCATCGCTCTGAAAGAACTGTCTTGTATTTTGTGGCTGATTTGCATAAAATTCTCGAAACCCGATCAGCGTAACAATATTGACTTGATTTTATTCTGTCGAGAATATCAGAGCCAAACTGATTTACAAGAAATATTTTTCATGGCACATTATCTTATGGCATGCGCGCCTACGATGTTCACATTTAGAAAGTCTATTGACTCCCACTGGTATCAAGACCCACAACCTTCGGCTTACGAGGAGGGTACGTTACTTCTAAGTCACAATGCATGGATATTATATAAATTTTATGTTGTTCAGAACGAAGCTACTTTTGAAATATTCATTATAAAAACAAAAGAGTCTATCAATTAATTGTTATCTTCAACGTTTTGTTTTATTTATCACAATTAACCTACTATAGAAAAACTATTATCATTACTTAAGAAACCCATCATTCTTAAGACAATATTAGTGTATGCCATTTATTGTTACACTATTTGTACTAACATTGATAGTTAGAAAATAGAGTGAACAAGCGTATAAAAATCATGCGTTCGATGCGTATAAAAATCATCACATTGACAATTAAGTCTACGAAAAACGATTGAAAATTGGACCCAATTTAACTCCTCACATGATTATCAATTACCGTATTAATATGTTAAATATGAACGAATTCCAAAAATGTGTCAGTTCAAATTTTATATTACAAAGCCAATTTGTGTCTAGTTATTTATTAGTCAAAACCATTTGGTATATCTCGGTATGTTGTTGCAATCTTTTAACTTTTCGGGATATATTCGATATAAGATTAGAGAAAACGCATTTTAAAATAATTAATAAAATTGATTTTTTAAAGAAAAAATAAAAATAAAATTTATTTTTACTTATTTAAATAAATTCATTTACTAACCATTCATTCTAAATGTCAATTTATTTTACCATTTCCCTTTTTTAGTCGAGGAACGAATCACACAAAGAAATATAAAATTTTTCAAAAAATTTTTTTAACAAGATACAATGCTACTTTTTTAAATAAAGGTGGTAAAATATTTAAGATAAGCATATGTCTTTCCTATGTACTCTAAATACGATACACACTACTGCTTTACCTGTGCATGTGTGTTGAATCATTGTATTATATATAAGCTTAATAACACACAGAAATAGTTAATGTTAGTAAATTAGAATTATTTCTGAAATCTTCAATTTGATATTGTCGTATAAAAACAATTGTAGGGGATCTATATTACAATGAGAAATCTTCTATTCTCTGTATGATATACTTCCATACTTCCCCTCAGTATGCTCTAACATAAATGCTTTATAGTCTATATCTAAAATTATTTATAAATATATGTTTTGCAATAGCTGTTAAACAAGACCAAGGTAAATCAGATTCCCAATATTAGATAGAAGATCAAAGTTATTTTCTCATAAAAAGGAAATCAACGTCCTTGGAACCACGAATACAACAATTCGTGACCGATCTTAATTTTCGCTCGCGGTTTATCCAAACCAGAGCGGTCTAAATCCTGTACATGCTCAATCTCGGTATGCCATTCATCACAAAGAGTGGGGAAAAGACATAGAAAATACCATTTTAAGCCCTCCTGATTACGCGTTATGATTTCTTTCTGAAATAAATTCTAGATTAATCCGCCGGGCATGTTGCATTCCTGTTCAAGGGTTAGTACCCCATTTAGGGAAATAATCCGTTTTAATGCATGCACTTGAGTAAAACATGTGCAGATGCTCATATAGTCACTCACATTAAAATATACTAAAATCGATTGATATTCTGTTACTTGAACGTAATTTTAATATAAGTACTGTCAAAATATTTATTTCCCCTAAATATTGTATACAAATAATATGAAAAAAAAATCGTTAAGGTATCCGACTACGTTCGGAATCGTGATTTTAAAAAAGCGCATAAACGGATTATTTTTATGATATTTAGTGTCATTTAGATTAGAATACACGTATAAAATTATTTTAAGGACATTTTGATAAAAAAATTATTTAAATACAATATTCTGGCAAAGATTAACTTTGAATAACCTTTTTTTCAAAATGCTCTCCTTTTATAAACAATGCTTCTAAAATAATACTTGCTTATTTAAAGTAGACTTTTCCAAAGAGTCTGAACTATTTTTTTTTTTGAAAAATTCCCATAATTTTCAGAGTTGCAACAAATTTAAATTATATAATTATCGGTGTTTTTTTCTTAAAATTTCTCCCCTCTGTTGTAGTAAAATATGGACAAACCCACTTCTAAGTTATGTGTTTCAAAAATTCTAGTTGAGCCTCTGGACAGAGGTCTGAGCCATATACAGGCAAAATATTATTATAATAGAAGCATTTTCTTACAAAAGGAGAATATTTTGAAAATGGGCCATTCTATGTACATTTTTTGTCAAAATATTCTACTCAAATAATTTTTTACTGTAATACTATTCTTAAAACAATTTTATATACATTTTCTAATCTAAGTGACACTAAATATCATAAATATTATCCATTTATACGCTTTTGCAAAATCATGGTTCTGAACGTAGTCGGTTACCTTAAGCCAATTTCTAGTTATATCAACAAAGAAATATTTCTCATTTTAGTTATTTTTCATTAAATACTACCAATCAATATAAATATGTATATACATATGACAGAATCACAATATTAAGTGACAAAAATGGAAAGCGATTTTTCTTGCAATTTTTCATTTTCCTTTCTATACATAGTATTGGACTACTTTTTTAGTTTGTTACTATTTATTTATTAATTAAATTTAATTATTATAGTAAAATAGAATAGCTAAAAACAAATTTCAATCTCATAAATTAGACCATTCTTGTGTGAATTGAACCTACGATCTTTGGATTAGAAGTCCAGCGCACTATCCATTGTACTACAGGGACACAACGAACGATTTTTCTTTCTATGTATGCTGTTGAACTATTTTTTTATGTGTTACTATTTATTCATTTATTTTTTAATTTAATTAATGAAATAATATTTGAAAAAAAACAAACTGTATTAGCATTAAGAATCATCCACTACAAATTTAAGAAAATGTATTTGAACTAGAATGCATGCATAGAAAGTATTTTATTAAAGATTGAAAATCTGAACAAAATTTATTATATATATATATATATATATAGGGAGAAAGTGAACTAATAGTAGGATTTGAATAATGCAAAGAAATGTCGAATATATAGATGTGAGTATTATTTCGTTCTCAAAGCGATTGATTAAAATACTTCTTTTGGATTTAATACTTTTAGAACATTTGGATAAAGTATATCTTTTTTGAACAACTGATTTATTTCTCAGTTTTCCCTTGAACTTTGTTCAAGTTTTAAAACATTTAGTTTTTAATGCCAATTAAGGAAATGAAAGTTTATAAAAGCATGGTGTAATGCACGTACAAGGGACATCCACAAAGTAAATTTCACAAGAACAATGAACAGAAAAAGAAACACTGTCTCATAGATATATTTAGTGTGTAAGATACATATATATAGCAATTCTAAAGCTACATTCTCCGTTAGAAACACTGGAAGTTTAACAATTTCCATACTGCAGAACATCCAAGTTACTTTTCTCCGTTAAAAACATTGGAATTTTAGCAATTTTGAAACTACAGGACATGAAGTTGCTTTTTCCTGTTAGAAATAAACTGGAAGTGTAACAATTTTCATACTACAGGATCAGATTAAACCTTCCTGTGATATAGAAGACTATAATCTGCTATAAGGAGTAGATATTTAATTGTTTCATTCACAATATAAGTACTGACTGAAAAAGATATTGTTCAAAAAAAGACACTCCAGAATGCATTGTTTCGCGATAGCCGTTGTTTACAAGGGACAGTATCTCGCTTCTCTTCAGAAAGTTAAATTGATTGCTTCACCAACACCTTATTTATCTAATTATAATATACGCGGGCTTATACATTACACGCAATCAACTCTGCGTTGACATTTAAAAATTATAACATGGAAATC
>BMAV01022886.1:446637-487288 GCA_019973955.1 Trichonephila inaurata madagascariensis
TCGAGGCTTACAAGAAAGTGGAAAAACACAAGCCATTGCAAACTGCAATTGGTGCACATGCGATAAATACACCAGATTTTGATTTTCTACTTACAAACCCTTATTGGTACGTTCGACCTCCTTGAACAAATCAGTCACACCTGGAATTCCGTTTTCCTGTGCAATTCTCACCTGCGATACATCATTTGCCATCTAAATCGTGAGGGAAACTTTAGTTTCTAGGTGACATTCGCATATAAAGTAATATTTTTTTAACTCACAATTTTCTATATAATGTACTTCTTCCTGAATTATTGATGTATATTTCTGTATTTCTGAATAAGGACAAAGTTTGAGTGTAAAATTCGTAAATTTCTCAACACATGCGTTTACGTTCTCAAAGCCATTTTCACATTTTGTCTTCACAAAAAATAGGTTTTGTAAGTTATTCAATGTAATCATTAAAACTCTTATTATTTTAACTGTTGTTTTAAACAGTACTAAGATGATAAGTAGAATTTCCTCTAATTTGCAATTATTCCACAAAAATTATTTCTCGATGTGTGAGCGTTCAATTCTCTGCACAGCATGTAACTTATAACAAATTTTTCAAATTGCAGCGAGAAAATTTTAGTTTTTGTAAGAAGAAATTAATTTTAGTAGTTGCATGAATGAAGAGGAATATATATGATTTCCCTAAAAATACTATTACCTAAACACATCGATCTGAGTCGAAAATATATATTTAGTTTTTTCCACTTTTGCAGTTAAGGGAACACAGTACGATTTAATTGACCAAAATCGGGCAAAAAATCACATTTAATTTTTTTAGCCTAAATTTCTCTTTATATAATTTTCTCTATAACCTCACAAAATTTGAAAGCTCTAAACTTAAAAAA
Source organism: Trichonephila inaurata madagascariensis (assembly GCA_019973955.1). Taxonomy (NCBI): domain Eukaryota; kingdom Metazoa; phylum Arthropoda; class Arachnida; order Araneae; family Nephilidae; genus Trichonephila; species Trichonephila inaurata. The sequence continues at coordinate 447,516 of BMAV01022886.1, forward strand.
CGCAGAATTATGATAGCTTTTACGTTCGTTTTTATTCACATCCCTATGGCAAATCAAAACTTTAAACTGCCATATCTCAGAAAGATAAAATAACTATTTTGTCTTCATTTAAAATGCTAAGGCTTTTTTTCTATTGCACCTAATGCTTTGAAAATGTTTCTACCTATTCCCAATAGTACATGTAACAAAAGTTGGTATGCATTTTTGAATCAAAGCAATATTTATTTTTTTAAAAATAATTAAACTAAGAATTTATACATTTTTTAAGGAATTTTCAATAAACATTCATAAAAAGAAGTATTGTAAGAATACCAATCACGTTAACACAAAACCCATACCAACTTTTATTATACATAGTTTGACGTAGTTGTAAATCAAATTTCATGCATGTACATCAATTTTTGTAGGAGGAGTAGCATTTTAAAATCATTTCAAAAATTTCAAGTTTTTTCCTTAAAAAATTACATAGCTAGCTTTTTATGAAATTTTGAGCACAAAATATGTTTAACATAGTATACATACATAGGAGGCAACCAAAAAAATATTAAAAATCCTTAAATTAAAAATTTTTGCGTAAATCGTACCATGTCCCCTTAAAACAACCAAAGCGACTAGAGAAATCTAATAATTTTACAATTCAATAGAAAATACCACTGTTATTTCTCAATATGACATGGGGGAGGGAGTACCTTTAAAAATAATCTTCATATTTCAATAATAATAATTTACATTAATTTTAAAGAAAGAAAAAATTCTGTCATCTATTTTAAATACAATCGTTGTACTAGCATTTGTGCATTGACGAATAAATATTGATATTCAAATCAAAGCTTACTTTAAAATAATGATATCCCTTTACTCAAAAAAAGTAAAACACAGTTATTATGAAAAGAAAAACTAAGTTTTATCTAGTAAATGAAATCCAGCCAACTTGAAACACTTGCGTGTCTGCAAAGAGCAACTGTCTCACGCATTTCTCCTTAAATGACTGTATGAAATAGCAGAATATATAAACTTCGTAGTTTCTCTGATATATATTTGATACTGAATATGTGAAACTTAACGACAAAGCAGATCAGGATACAATGGAATGATTTCTAATTCCAGTGGAATGAGTTTATCACAAAATGGTGAATGGTCTGTTCGATTTTATTAAGTGCGGTTTATGACCATAATGAATGGTTATGAACTGAGATAAGTGTCACTGTGCTTCAATGATTGGTTTCAAGACTTGAAATAGGAGATAAGGGAAAAGGATTGGGTTGAGAAGTTTCTAAAATAATTATTCTACTACTATGATGTGAAGCGAAAAGGACTGCTATATATATGATAAGTATATTTTAAGAGAAGTGTTATCATATTCCAAAGCTTTGTGATATCTAATCTATTTTATAAATGGCTTTATTATAACGTGCGATGACAAATGAGTTCATTTTTAGTAAGTTAAGGTTAAGTCAAGTGTTTCATTTAGCAATTATATGCAGTTTTTTAGATGATACATATTAAAGCCTTTAGTACAGAATAACAAGTAAGAAAAAAAATTAAAGCCAATTCCTAACTAGGTCCACAAAGAAAATTTTATTTTAGTTACTTTTTATTAAATAATGACAATTAATATAAATATGTAAATACATATGACAAAACCTCAATATTAAGTGGCAAAACACATTTTAAGTTAACATTAAAACTTTTTAATCGCATTAAATTTGTAATTACATATTTTTAATAAAAGTTGCGTTTTTTAGGTAAGATTTTATCTTAAAACCAGGATGAAAGGAAGGGGGACGTTTATCTAGCACATGATTATTCAAATTAAATTAAATCTTCATCACAAATTTAACACAGACTGCTTTGCTCACTGGTGTTGCCATTTAGAGGAATAGTATCGACTGAAATAGTTTTCTTAAACTATAATTAATTAATTAATTACATTTCATTAATGAATTAATATTTGAAGAAACTGTATTAACATCGTTATCTACTACATTTTTTTAAAAAAAAAGTGTATTTGAACTTGAATGGATAAATTAAAATTATTTTATAAACGATTGAAAATTTGAACAAGATATATAAATAAATATATATTTGGAGAGTGTGAACTAATAGCAACAATTAAATAAATAGTCACTGATAAACACTGTGAATAAAATAAGATAACATAATAAATACATAGAAGACCATTAAATAACTCTTAATAAAATTGATTTTTACATTTTTTAGTGATTACATTTCGAAATTTCACTTTTTAGATATTCAAGTACAGTGTAATGGCCTACCCCCAGGGGACGCTTCCTCATTATCTTGTCGACCTAAATCAGTAGGAGGGAAAGTTGGATGACCAAGACTAACCATGATAAATCTAATTTATTATTATCAAAGAAAAAAAAATTCAGAACAAGCAATCTATAAAGGGAACCCCTTTGGAGTTATATATAAAGAGCGCCCATCTTATGTGAATAAGCATACAAAATCCGTAGAGATTCACTTTTAGTCAATCCTATCTTAACGTTTTTATAAATTCACTGATTTATTCTAATAGATAAAATCCCCGCCTTTAGCCACGCGGCGGAATTCTAATTCTTACCATATTAACACAGCTTTAAGCGAATTCACTCCTTTTCCTTCTAACCTACGACTATTAAACTTTAACAATATATACACTAGCTAATTTGTATTTCATGGTTTCTTCTTGAGAGGAGTGGCAGTGAAATAACGCGATTGCTGACCCAAAGATTACCCAAGAGGATTATTAGTTAAGAATCACGTAAAGCCCCTTCACAACAGTTATATTTCTTTAACGAATACATACATTTTAATATGTTATATATTATAGAGGAAAAGAGAGACACAGACACACAAGGAAACAGAGACAAATATGCAGATCAACAGAGACACAGGGTCAGTGAGAGTTTTATTAATGTCGCATTATAAAGCTGCACGGGGGCTATCGGGGATGAACCTCATAATTTTGAATCATGGTAAAGTGAGAGAACGACACCTGAGCCTGGACCACCCTCTCTTAACTTTCAATCCACACCAACGAGAGGACAATTTGAGCCTCGACAGATTTAACATGCAGCAGCTCCCTCTACACGGGGGTTCTTTAGTGGTACTGGGCTCGAACTCGTGACATTCCAGCCACGATCTGATACCTTGACCACTAGGCTACCTTGGCCACATGTCGATTTACAGTGATTTGTGAAATAAAAATTTTCAAAAGAATTGTATTATTGTGAGGATGTAATAGAAATTATACAGTCGTGCTTCAATAACTTTTGGACCACTACTTTAATAAAATATGACTATTTCTAAGGTAAGCACAACTAAATATTAAAGAGAAGTTTTGTGCGTAACATATTGAGTGCCATGATTTTCAATAAAAGTAAAAATACCTGGAAAACTACTACTTTGAGTCTTTAAAATAATTTATATTTTTTTACTAAGCATGAATAATTCAGCCATCCTTATCTAATGAAACCTAGGGTATCCAATTGCTCTAAAATCATGATATTTTCAAAAATTGGCAATTTTTTTTATGATTCTCTTTTATAGATCATCTTATTAGCTTTATAAAAATACCAATTTTTTTTTTTTATTTTACATTTACTAGAACAAAAACTACAAGTGTTTTAGTAAAAGCAGGTGGCATAACTGTAAACAAGATATCAAACTTTAAAATGTATTTTACTCAAAATGTGCTTTTTTTTTAGAAAATGCTCAAAAGGGGACATATATTGCGCAAAAAGTGTTGAAAATAAGAAACTAAACTTTTTTGTGTATTTTCTGTGTAAAAGTAGAAATGTTCAAGCCTTTAAATTTATCAATCACTGCTTTATTACAAAATTTACTGTCCCTTATGTGAATATAATCACTGTTTGCTCTCAGCAATTTCATTTGATATCTAAGATAAAGTGCTCTAGTTTTTGTAAAAGTTAAAATATGTCTTAACCTGAAGGCCATTAAAAATGAATGGCACAGTAACACATCAAGATGGAAAAATTTAGAATTTGTCTATAAACTTTTTGTACAAAAGGGCCCCCCCCCCCCGTTTGTGTAATTTTTTAACAATTTTTTTTACAGATTAGTGATAATTTCTTTTCATCTTAATTTTAGCATTTTTTTCTTAAAATATACTAAATAAATCTAGAAGCTAAAAAAAAAAATCTCCGAATCTCTATGTTTTTTTTAAAAAAAACATCTTAAGTATTTGGATACATTGAAGAAGTAACAATTATTTAAAATTGAAAATCCATTGTAACAGAAATTCTACCAAAAAAATTGCACCATTTTAAATTTGGTCACGTAAATCAAAAATAACCAACACCATTTTTGAAGTTGTAGTAAATTAATTAAATTCACTTGTTGCGGAATCATTACATCGAAAATTTTGGAAAAAACTCTTGCAACATCCAGTTTACTCAGACTTAATTGAATCACCAAACTTACATGTCGTAAACAACAACACGTCTATCTACTTGGACACAGCTTTTTTTCTATCCTTTGTACTGGAAACACGTCATGATTAAAACTAACAGTTTCCATGTGATTGGATTATGGTAATGTACTAGATTCTAACTAGTTTAATTATCATCATTTCGTGTTAATTAATCTTAACTTGTCTATTAAGAAGAAAATAAAAAAAAATTCAGCTGGTATGAAAGTGCATGTTAGTCAACTTTTTCTAAAATTTTTATAAATAGACAGGCAATGCTGATAATACTATGTGATTTTTTTGAGAAAAAAATTAAACGGGACATGCTTGAGTGAGGCCTGTCCTGTTTAGTCATCAATTAATCACTGTTTAGCAAGTTATGATAGAGCCTAGATAATTCCTATTGGTGGTACCCAATTTTCGTAGGCACAGATATTAATGTAAAAATTACAACAATTAAAACTTTTAAGAACATTCTAAGAACACGTATTTTTAATTAGTGGATTAAAATATTTAATATATCAATAATCTCTGGAATGAATATCGAGTTTTCAGAATATTTCCAAATTTTTACGTATTTTGAATAAATTTAATATTCAGTATACTTAAGGGCTTGCAATCCGTGCTATATTTTCAATGCCGGGATTTTTAAATTACATTAACCAAATCCCGTGATCAGGACATGACTATTTAGGAAAAATATTTACCCATTAGCGTAGTTGAAATTACATAATAAAACTACAAACAATTTAAAAAAAAAATGAATTAATATTATTATTTATCAAAGCAAAATTTAATTTTTCTTAAAAAAAACAATACGTGATGAATTCAATAAAAATAGTACAATTTGAATTTATTAAAATTTGAATTAAGAATCATTATATTTGTGATTTTCTAAAATCTTATTGTAAATTTAAAAGAGGATAAAAAGCCCCTTTTTTTTATTTTCATTGAAACACTTTTTTTACCTGTAATATACGAGGGTGAGTCAGAAAATAAGTTTCCCCTGCCGATTGTAGTCAGAGTTATATATGAAAGTCAAAACATAGAATGAGGCATTAAAGATAAGACATAACACATTATGTTTCTACTTAGGTACCAAGTACATTGAGACATTTGTCATACCGCCTTATAAGCTTCAAAAAGCTCCTCCAGGAAAAACTCAGGGTTTTGCATGTGAAAGAAGCGTTTAACGGTTATGGGTGAAAGACAACACAGCAGGTGAAAACGCAAGACACCAATGCATCAATCGTTAGTACATTGGGTACATGCTACGTGGTACTGTGACACCTTGTCGAAATTAAAAGATGCCCGGACTTCTCAGTTATGGTGTTCTGTTGTTGGATGACAGGTGACACCCACGCAAAACCATATTGCAACTCTAAGTTGGGAGTCCCTACATCATCCACCTTACTGTCCTGATGACGCTCCAAGAGAGTTTCATCTGTGAAGAAGAAACTAGCCGGAAGGCTCTTTGGAAGCAATGCTGAAATCAAACAAGCCGTTAGATTCTTCTTCCGTATGCAAAGCCCTGTCTTTCCTGGAGGGCTTTTTGAAGCTTATCAAGCGATATGACAAATGTCTCAATGTACTTGGTACTTATGTAGAAAAATATAAAATGTCTTATCTTTAATGTCTCATTCTACGTTTCAATTTTCATATACAACTCTGACCACAGTCGACAGGGGAAACTTATTTTCCCACTTACTCTCGTACTTGGAAATGATAACTGCATGGGATAAGGCTTTCAGAGGAAGTAGATTTTTAAAAATTAAAATTATGAAGTCTCAATTGAACTTTTTTTCCCAATAAACTCACATATACCTGTACACAGCACGTTCAAAAGATAAAACGGATTTATAATAATTTTAACCTAAAAATTTTTCTACTTATACAACTCCAAAAGAAAGAGATACTTTCCTTTTTTTTAAAAAAAAGTGTCTTTTTAACATATAACGCTAGACATTAATCATAATAAACACAAAAATCATCTCCAATAAAAAACTTAAAATACAGATTTCAACATATTAAGAATATAGTAATAATAAATGCATTATATATATTTCGCAGTCGAATAAAATTCTGTTATTCGGCTTCCACAAACAGTGTCTTTTCGAAATATTTTTAACAACATTTAAATATTAATACATGGAATAATTTGAAAATATATTTATAACGATAAAATCATTTTACTAAATTTGTCTCTCTGTAGATTAATAAAAAAAGAAAAAATTGAAACAACTCACCTATAACTGAGTTAATGCACAAACTTAAAATACTCAGAAATAATTTTGAAGAAATGTTTTTCAATACTTCAAACACAGCAATAAAAGCTTAAACAGCTTATGAGAAAATGTATACTTAAAATAACAAATGATTTTACTAAAGTAATATTTTGATGTATAAAAAAAGAGAGAGAGAGAGAAATATAAAAATTCATTTTTTATGCTGACTTAACATGAAACTTTAGAAAAAAGAATTCAGAAAAGAAAAATCAAAATTTATTATAAGCATCTGACTAATGCCAATTTTTTTATTACTTCGGAACAGCAATGAATCTTGCGCAATATCTCGTTTCGGTAATAGAAGCACTTTACACAAATTTCCAGAGAATTAAATTATTAGAAAATTTTGATGAGTAAAAAATTTCAGAATATATTTCAGAAAAAAATTATATCCCGTTATTAGTTATTTCATTCCCTGGATTTGAAGACATACCACGATCCAGGGGCTACAAACCATAGTATACTTAATTCATATATACTGGTATCGTTTCTATCAAATTTTAAATGTGATAATATAATACACACATAATTTTTATACTTATTTACTAGTGAATGAAATGGAACTGATTAAATAAGAAAAAAACTCATCCCTATAAAATTTAGCTCCAAACCGAAGATGTACTTTGTGACAGATCTATACGCGATTTTCTTATTAATCCTCTTGGGAAATCTTTGAGCTATCAGTTCGAGTTATTCACAACCAAACCTTTGGAAGAAGAGATACATGGTATGTAAATTAACTTACTATAAAGTTAATTTACAACCTTATAAAGTTTAGCTCCAAACCGAAGATTTACTTTGTGACAGATCTATACGCGATTTTCTAATTAATCCTCTTGGGAAATCTTTGAGCTATCAATTCGAGTTATTCACAACCAAACCTTCGGAAGAGAATCGTGGCATGTAAATTAACTTACTATAAAGTTAATTTACAACCCTATATAAAGTTTAGCTCCAAACCTAAGATTTACTTTGTGACAGATCTATACGCGATTTTCCAATTAGTCCTCTTGGGAAATCTTTGAGCTATCAATTCGAGTTATTCACAACCAAACCTTCGGAAGAGAATCGTGGCATGTAAATTAACTTACTATAAAGTTAATTTACAACCCTATAAAGTTTAGTTCTAAATCGAAGATTTACTTTGTGACAGGTCTATACGCGATTTTCTAATTAATCCTCTTTGGAAATCTTTGAGCTATCAATTCGAGTTATTCACAACCAAACCTTCGGAAGAAGAGAATCGTGGTACGTAAATTAACTTACTATAAATAAGTGAGGTTTCCTAGCTTGAAGGAGAGTAGGAGAAAAAATATACTCGAACCAGAGGTGAGATTGCTACTGAAGGAATAATATTAGAAGTATAGTGATTCGATTCTTAATCTTATTAATTCCTATTAATTTCTTAGTAGGAAACCTTAAAGTGATGATGGCTCACTAAGATTGAATTAAGATTAGATTAAATAGGATGATAGGTTAGATCCTTATTTAAGATAAGGATCGAGTTTATTAGTCTCCTAATCGCTCACGTTTTACTGTCGTCTTTTCACTTTCAAGGATATTGAGACATTCCCTTTCTATTTTTAGTTGAAATTGTGTTTGCTCTTTGTGTGGAAATAGATTAGTTGAATCATGTCGAATGTTTCTTCATTTCCCCCACACATCTAGGTTCCCGCGAGAGAGGCGCGAGACTCTAACAACTTTATCATAAATCAGTAGGTTGAGCATTTTTTTTTTTCAAGAACAGAAATACATTGGCTTATTTGGTCTATGATACGTTTTGCGTAGTGATATGATTAATACAATTTTGTTGTGTTCCATATCTAGAAGTTTTATATAGGTTAAATCTTTTCTAAAATTAAATCGTTCCTAATTACAAAATTTAAAACAATTAAAAAAAATAGAAGCAGGGCACCCAGCAACTCGAAACACGGCTTGGATATGGGAAAACACAAGAGAAATCCGATCGAACCGGTCCGGAGTCCGTAGTTGCCCTTGGGGCGGTGCTAGTTCGGGAAATGAAAACGAAACTAACTCCCCTGAAGGGGAGCAACTGTGACGTAAATGGTAACGTACATCCCAACGATACACAGAGTGGAAGGTGATCCCAAAGTTTCATCCTTCTATCTCTTTAATATCGATACGTCATCAAAAGATCAAACCCCATAGGAATAACATAAGGATTCTAATTTCAGTGATAACGCTCCCTATTCCCACTATCCACACACGAATTATAACAGATGAAAGAACTCAATGATGAGAGCCTATGGTCCGAGTTTCATTAACGAAGCTCAAAAATCCTTGGAGCTATGCAGGATTTAAAAAATTTTAAAACTTTAAAAAAATAATTTAAAAATGTTAAATATGGGTGAAGAAATGGGGCTATTACCCTGAAAAAAATACATCTTGGAAGCTCATAAGGAGTGCAATCGAATCCATCCGATGCAGTCGACCAAGGTAACATGGGGGGGATTCGAGTTATTACTGGGAAAGCCCTGTAAGAAGGGGGGGAGCACCGGAGGGGGCCAATTCCACGTAAAGCTCGCGCTAATACGAAAATATGGCGGACCTCCAAAAATACTGTCACAAGCTTAATTCTTCAGATGGGTGAAATTTTTTCCAGTTCCCATAGTATTAGCATGGGAGTATGATATTTTAGTGCTTAAGCCCTCCCCATGCCTACACAATGGGAATGAAGTAGATGACTGCATGGGTTTTGACACGTGTAGCAGTTGGTTCTAATCTCAAGTCGGAGACTCAAACAGTAGCCAATATAGTGTGAATTTAAACAAATTTAAAAAGTTTAAAACAATTAAAAACTATGGAAGAAATAGACCTATGAGCATGAAATTATAATAACTGGAAGAGCAGAGAGAAAGAGAGGAATCGAATGAGTTAGGTTCGGATGAACTGTGAGGCTCGGGTGCCAAGATATTGGCCAAAAAGTTGTAGTGGGGGAATGCACCCGGAAGGATGCGTCCCAAAAGATGTGGATTTTAACAATAGTTATTACGATCCCCCAAATATCAGTCCCCTAGTACCAAAAAAGTGGTAGGTTAAAATATTAGACAACGGTGTGCGTCACATCCGTGACGGTTTTGTTCACACCCGTGACGGTTTTGTTCACACCCATGACGGTATGCGCGTGCATAGTAAAAATTTACCATCATCCTTTTTCCCAAACGCGCAATAAAAGGTATAACTTCAAAAAAAAAAAAAAAAAAAACCTTAATGATTTTTGAAGGGATATTTAACTTCTAGAAATATTTTTGTTTATGTACAGTGTAAAGAAAATTCTGATTGAAGCCTCAAGTGTTAAAAAATACATTTTGAAATTTAGATCACAAATATCAATCTGACGTAATAAGAAATTTTTAAAAGGCGAAACAAAAAATAGTATGTACAGGGTGTTGCGAATTCGACTTACAAATTCAAAAGGGTGATAGTATGCAGCACGAGGACGACAAATCAACGTGGAACATGGAGTCACAAACCATGTTTGATTGGAGTAATTCGCAAAAACAGTTATGAAAGGTGTGATGTATGGTGGAAGGAGAATGGGCAATAAGAGGCAAGAAATACATTTATTAGACGTAAAACATTAGTACAACATGAACAATGCATCACAGCTTGACGTCAGAAGTACTACTGCAAGTGCTTATCACAGGAATTGTTTGCAGTTGCGGCCATGTAGGTCATAGCACAGTCGAAACAGAAGGATTATCATATGCCTTCACACACATCCAGTAGGCTGGTGATGTCATCTGAAGTGACGACTAATCGCGCTGTGAGATCCCTCACAGAAGTCACCACAGACTCTTACACAAGCGATTTCACGTGGCTCTAGAAACATAAATTCAAGAGGTTGAGGTCCGAGGAACGGGAAGGCCAAGAAACAGGTTTTCCGATTCCATCCCACATGCCAAGGCATGGAGGTGGTTACGCACCAAAACTGAAAAATGTGCGATGTACCATCGTGCTTGAACCATACGTTTTGAGCACAGTAGCCCGTACTCTTTGGACCAACTCCCAGGGAATTTTTATATCTTCAAGTTTCTTCTATCCTATCACTGCGCTCCGAATACCAGCATACTATTGACCATCCCTCTCGTCTGGTTCATTGTTCTCTCAAAGATTACTATTATCATGATTTCCACCGTCTAAATGGGGATTGGAACCCCATGTTCTATGGTGTTTTGCCATCTCCATGCTGAATACTATCACCCATCTGAATTTGTCGTTCGAATTCGGCAACACCCTGTACATTTGTAAGCCAAGCCGTTTGGGAACCACCCCTCTCGCTGATCTGTAAGTTATTTTTATGTGTTAAACGAACCATTCGAACGAATAACTGGAAGAAGTTTTATCAACAAACTGAAAAGGGGTTCATAGTTCAGAATGATATGGTCTCGCGTGTTGTTAGTCTGTGTTCTAAGCACTCACAAGTCTCAGAACCGGTGGCTGGCAAGTGGTTACTGGTGATCCCCAATTGTATCATTCCTTTCTCTGCAATCTCACAAGAGTTCGTTGACAGAACACATTTTTTAAATAAAATGACAAATATCTTTTTTCTTTCTCAAATGTAAAAGCATTTTAAATGAATCCTATGCATACATTATCAAATCTCTACTCGTAAAAAAATATGTAATACACATTTAACATATAATTATTTAAATTTTGCATAGTACTAGAATCACATGCATTTAAAAAATTTTAAAAAAAACCCTGAAAAATTCATTTTTAGTGATGCCTGACTTGACTACTTAATAAACACAATGTATATCGTATCCAAAATTAAATCGAATTAATTTCTACTGCGTATAAAAACATTGAATTAAAACTTAAGCTTGTGAATAAATAGGGTATTAGAGTTTTACAATTACAAATTGTTACCTCTGTTTTTTACTTGAATAAATTTTTAATTAAATTTTCATTTTTCTTTAACGCTGTCATAATTTGATTCAAAGAGAGAACAACGGGTAAAAACCGAAAAATTTGAATGATCAGAGTAAAGTTTTTGATTTATATAAATTGAAAAGGGATTACACTTAAATGTGATGCCAACTTATTCCATTTTAAATAAGCCTTATGATACATGAACAATATTTCAAAAGCTTAGTTCAGTCAATAAAGAAAAATATTCTTTTTTCTGTTGCTACTCCAGTCCCTAAAATCAGTATGTTGATTGGTTTTTATAATATAGATTTAAAATTATCCATTTTCACGTAATTATATGGAGCATACATTTACCCATTTTAAAGTGATAAGAATTAAAAAAGAGAACTTTTTATACATTTATTTACTGCTTGATACCGAAATAAATAATTCAAAGAATTTTGAAATCAAATATAAAATGAAATATCAAAAGAACAGGAAAGATGAAAAAGATTCTTTTGAAATTTTCCAATTTAGCAATTTATTTTTAAAAAAAAAAAAATGTCGCTTTTTCAGTCTGGTTGAAAAAAAAAAATGAGTCCTTCAAAAATCAATTTGAGACTCTTTAATTTTTATTTATGTTTACATAATCATTCTTTTTTCGAGATAAAAATCATAGATCATTTTGTAATATGTTGATAAAATTTGAAAATAATTTATTTTTGAAGCGAAGATTTGATAAGATCTGACGATAAAAAAAATCACATTACATCCAGATAAATATAAGAAAATTTTTCTCTCTCAAAAAAAAAAGTAAAGAACCATAAAACCCCTATTCATGTAACTAACGATAGGAAAAAAGTCACAGTTAAGAAGATAATTCTTATTTTAGAATATATTGAATATTGCAGACTGATTAATTTATTGGTTATTTTAATTTTTAACCGTAAAGGTAGCTTTTATGGTAGTTTCTTTACTTGTGAGTATGGAATATATTTATAAGATGCATCCCTTTTAATGTACTTATGATGGAATAAAAAATATTCTCTTTTGGATATTTTAATATTTTATTCATCAATTTTTGAACTCTGTAAACTTTTCTTCATATTTCGATTTAAAAAAGGTTTTAGAGTAATAAATTCTGTTTTTTTCTCGGTTCATATTCGAAATTCTTAATACATAGAACATAAATTTGTTACTTTGTGTTCGATAATTTACTATGAATTTTGAGAATACTGATTTTAATTATTTTTCTTATTAATTTACATGTAGGAATGTATTTAATGCCTATAAACATATCATAAAAATGACAATTTAAAGAAAGAGGGAAATATTTTAAAAGTATATATAGTAAAATCAATTCATGTACAAGAGCGGATTAATAATATATAAAAAAAACTTAAAGATCTAAACCGAAATACTACTTCTTATAATTACATTGTATAATTTTGTGGCCGTTTTGCTACATATCTTCCTCTCAGAAATACGGATTTTTCCAATTAACGGTTATTATAAGAACATATGAAGAAAACAAGTAATATAAAAAACAGTTTTTAAGTCAATTCCTACTTAGATCAAAAACGAAAAATTTTATTTTAGTTACTTTTTATTAAATAGTTACAATTAATATAAATATGTACATACGTAGGACGGAATCACAACATTAAGTGGTAATTAGTTTTTTTAATTATCATTAAAGTATCGTATTGTCCTTTTAATTTCAGTCCAACTGAATGCTTTAATACGTGAGAAAAAAACCTTTTTATGTTTTGAAACAAGTCGCCAAAAGGGTCGCTAAGTCGCCAACGTGGCTGTATTTGTAATTCTTTAAATAGTTAGTTTTAATGAATCAATTTTTATTTATTATAGTTAAATTATATATTGTATTGTCCTCCGAAATGATCCTGTATAGAAAATTTCAGCTCAATTCAGCGATTTAAAATGTATTTAATTAGCGTTTGAAAATTCCACCAAGATAAATAAATAAATATACAAATATAATTCAATAAATATATAAGCAGTGCGAGCTAATAGTAGGAATTGAATAAAACGGGGACAAATGTTTCCATAAACTTTAAATAACTTATAGTTGCCATGGCAACTTGTATAAATTCATTTGCCGTTATTAAAAAGTCTCTAATTTTTGTTCAATTTTTCAACGTGATGTGTTTGATTTTTATTAGAATTAAACATTTTAATAATGTTCAGATATATTGTATATTTCTTCTAATTAGATAATACTCTCTAGTCGACTCTTATGTTTTTAGTAATTTACCAATATGTCTAACTATATTTATTCTGTTGTATATGCCATATATATATACTGATGCTTAATTTAGAATAATGTTGCCACGTTTAAATTTAAAAATACTGAATATAATTTCATTGAAGAGATTGGAAAATTGTACTAGGCCAAAATATATCAAATAAAACGGAATAGGAGAGGAAAAACAAGCCACAAAGTTCAATTTTGTGGGGGGAGAGATGAATTAATTTCTTATTACAATTTTCTCTAGTATTAGTTTTTTAAATTACGTTTTATCAATAGTAATAAGAAAACAATCAGAAAGTATTTTGTTATTTTAACAATCATACTCAATGTATTTTAATTGAACATTTAATTGATTGATAATCATTTTCTGTTTTATATTCAGAAATCATTATATTAAATCCTTGAATGGCAATACGTAATCGCGATCACATGACCGTCTTTTGTTAACCAATGAATCAGTGTAAAAAATTCAAATTTTTCCATTGAAGTCATTCTTTGCAATGTCTATATTTAAAATTTCGATCCGTCTTTAAATTTAATTAAATAGTTTGAGAATTCTTAATTAATCTATTTTTCTTAATAATTAAATTCTACTTTTTTATTTTATTCTTAAATTCATTAAATTGTTAAATTCTACTTATTTGGTTGCCATTTTCATGCAAGCTATGATATTGATCATCTTAATTTTGACTGTAATCTATTATTTTTGTTCAAATTTATTTTGCGATATTTTAGACATCTTATAATTTGGTTAGATTTAAACTTCTTCTAAATTAGTCCACATGCGAAATATATATGTACAAAATGCAATATAGATTTCTTAATTAGAATTATATTTGTCTGAAGGTAATCCAATTCAGCATTATTACTCTAAAAAAGATCTTTTATAGTCTCCTATCTTAAAAATGTTCTGAACTTTTAATTTAGTTTGAGTTCCATGATAAATTTATAAATAATCATACGCAAAAGCTCAACTTTTCAATTTTTCTTTTCCTTTTACTACTCTCTGAAACATGTATCTCAATACAATGAATTGAATTTGCTACAGAACTTCCGATACTATTTTTACTACAATCACATGTGGATATTATTTTATGTTTAACATTTCTTTGAGCTCTCTGTGGATCTGCTGCATGGAGATATTCAATATGTCTCTCTATCAGAACTAATTTAATTTATACTATAAATAGGTTTTATTTAAAAAAATTATAAATGACTACAAAAATATCATTTAAAAGCTCTAGGAGACTTTCCTGAAGCTTTGCGAATGCTTCAATCTACTTATGTATCGTAATTAACCGACCAAATTTGACAATTGTTAGAAATTTTTCATTTTAAATCTTCGGTTCTCTACTTTGATAATATAACAAATATGATTTTAAACTATTATAATTTTACGATTTAAAATGATAAATTATATATTTTTTTATTATTAGAAATCAAACATTGTGGTGGCGTGTTTTTGTGCGTTTCAAACATTCGTTAAAATTTTCTTTAAAAAAAAAATGTGAGAAAAATTTAAGAAAAATAAGTTTAATGTTCTACTGACAGCTGAAATTTTCAAAGTTGAGACGAATATTCTTCAAAAGTCTTTGAGTATTGAAAAGAATATTAAAATGTCCTACTTGAGGTGAGTTCCTCAGTTTGTTCTTCTTTAACAATTCTTCTGAGTTTCTGCAGATTGGGATTTGCTTGGGATGAAGTCGACAGCTTTTTGTATCATCCTAATACTTTTCTCATTGAGAATAAAAAGAAGTGTATCATAATAATTGGAATAAACGAACATCTTTCTAAATATTATAATTTTATTTCACTTATATTTATATGCCGGTTTCACACAAAACAACTTTGTGCCAGTCAACACGTTTCCTGTCTACATTATTCGAATAAGAAGAAATAAGAGAAGTCCTTTTACATTCGGAAACAAATCGGACTAAAAAAAGTACCGTGAGGGAAGAGGAGGTGCCACATAGACTCATCAATGTAACATTCGACTCCGAAGAGGTAAAAAAAAAAAGCTTCCTCCATTTTCAATACACAAGTAGCAACGTGTGAAGAGTGTAGATTCCAATATATCCTTTTAGCTCAACGAACTAGAAGGGAGGAAAAAGTTGCTTTCAAAAGCTTGAAATGTCGCAGCAGGGAGTGACAATTGATCAGGTGTGAGTTTAGGCGATTTCTGTTCAAAACTAACCCTCGACTATCTGCTATCTCTATTATGTGTGGAACAAGTTTACTCGTGAGAAAGGGTCTTTAAAATAAACTTATTTTTCTTCATTTATACAACTGAAACAACAAATGAAATGTCGTTTTGGTAAAATTAATAAATATTACTTTATTATTTTTCAGTTTGTTTAAAATATTCACAACATATCTATTTGGTGTTGGTGGTATCTTTACATAAATAATAGATAATTTTATACATAAGTCAAATTATGTGAAGTGAGTTTCCTTTTTTGATATATTGAATTGGTCGTTTTTTTCGAATATTAATCAGTCTCTATTCAAATACCGAGATAAATTTTGCAAAAAAATTATTTTGATTATCATCAACAAATGCTTAAGTGCTTGTTAGTTTCTTTGTTATTTACAATTCAAATTGTCCTGATTCTTGAGATTTTTAAAATTTTGTCATCTGCTATGTTTTTTTTTTGTTGCTATTTTCTGTGTTGTTCAAATATTTAATTTCATTTTTTTTTTGCTATCGTAAATTAAATTTAAAAAAAAAAAGCTTCCTATTCCACTACCTAAACTTAACTTCCAATACCTAAGACAAAATTTTTTTTTAATATAATTAAATAAAAGTCTTTTACGTGCATTCGTTGGATTTCACATGCTCTATAAATACACTAGCCTTCCATAAATATTACGTTCGATGTTCTGTCATGTGACAAAAAATACATCCAGGCTTTTTAAGTCGGCATATCTTTATTAAAACATCCTCTTTTTAAAAAACACACAGAACAAAGCACTTAAGCAAATATAATCTCAGCATTCATTTTTAAATTTATTTCTGTCCCGGTTTATTGCTCGTCTTTTCTTCTAAGTTTCTTTGTCATTATGATTGCAGCGCCATCTAGAACCAATTACATCATAAGTTCTCAACGTGGGTGATAACGCCCCCTTATGGACTTTCAGGGGAGCAGTAAATGACCGTGAATAAATTAGAGGATGTTAAAATGGTATGGAGTGGCATTGGCAGATAAACCAAATATAGTTTAAAAAACAACTACAAAACACGCTGATATTCTGTACTAAGAAAAGTAAACTTTAATACTGGTTACCTTATATTAATTGTATGCATTTAAAATTTAAGTACATACAATTAACATAAGACAGGTTCATCCCAGTTAGAACTAATAGAACTGGCGACAAAAGAGGAATTAGGAATTAGCTTCAAGGATGGCTACCAAGAATTTTGGCTGCAGAAGTTGATTTTGCGACAGTACCCATGATTATGGTTGACTGTTGAACATTTCTGAAAGCATTCCCATCTTTATATTTAGCAGAGTGTGGATTAAGTGCTATAGCAACATTAGTAATCAAAAAGGGAAATTTGCTCCATGTTACTGAATACAGCAACTTACGATTGTGTGTGTGTGTTTTTAAGTAAAAAAAGTCAAGCCTGATATTATAACAAACTCCTTAAAATACATCTAATTTAACCTCCTCATTAGTTAAGTTGAAAATTTGATGTTTTTAAATGTTAACAAAAATACTTTTTAAGCAGTCTGTGTGCAGTAGGAAAAATGTTTTTTCCACTGCATTTAATTTCCTATATTATCCATGAAATATAATTAAAAATGTTAACCAGTAATTAACGTCCGATTCTTTAAAGGCTCAAATTGTCAATTTATTTAGTAAGCAATAGTTTATCACAGATTAGTTTGTATCATTCAAACCCCTGCCAGTCTTTATTTTCAGGTAAGCTAAAATTTTATTCCTCTCTTTTAAATAAAGGAAAAATTCAGAAGCGTTTCAATTACAACAATATCCTATCTACGACTAAAATATATAATATTACATATTTAAATATATTCTTGGCAATAGCTTTTTCAGATTTGCAAGTGAAAAAAATTGAAGGCTTTAGAAAAAATAAAACTAAATTTAAAAAATATATTCTATTTGATAAAGAATATATATATAATTTAAATTTAATTCTTGGTTTCGCCATGTATTATGTACTCTTTTATCTCTCTTGCGTAGGAGAAGGGAGGTATTAAAATATTCACTAGAAAAGGGGGCTCCAAATCAAAAAGTTTGGGAAACTATGAATTATATCGTAATGCATCTATCTATCTATATATATATATATATATATAAGGAGAAAAGCGACTCACTCACACACTCACTGACTAATCACAATTAAACCTACAGACTTGAAATTTGGGTATGCAGGTTTTTTCATGGATTAGACATCAGCTAAGAACAGATTTCACAAAGATCGAACCCCAAAGGAAGTTACGGGGGTTTAAGAGGCGTTATAGATAATTATTTGCATTATTAACCTATTAGATGTGCAGTCTTGAAACTTGGTACACAGATTCCTTTCATAGAGATCTCTTACAAAATGATTTTTATGAAAATCGACCTCCAAGGGGCGTTGAGGGTGCTTAAGGTGCGTGTTGCATAGTTATTTCCATTTTAAAACTATTAGACCTACAGTCTTGAAATTAGGTAAGCGGATTCCTTTTATAGAGAAGAGATCCGCTACAAAATGGGTTTTGTGAAAATCGACCCCCAAGTGGCTTTGTGGAGAATTAAGGGGCGTTATAGGTAATTATTTCCTTTTTAAAACTATTAGACGTAAAATCTTGAAATTGAGTAAGCAGATTCCCTTCATTGAGTAGATATATGCTATAAGATGGGTTTTGTGAAAATCGTTTCCTAAGTGGCGTTTTGAGGGCTTAAGGGGCGTTACAGATAATTATTTCCATTTTTAAACTATTAGACGTACAGTCTTGAAATTTGATAAGCAGATTCCTTTCATGGTGTAAAGCTTCACTGCAAAATAGGTTTGGGGAAACTCAACCCCCAAGGGGCACTGAAGGGGGAAAAGGGGCGTAATAGATAAATATTTCCTTTATGCAACTATTAGAACCACCTGCTCGAAAATTAGAAGGTATATTCCTTTCACGGAATAGAGTTCCTCTAACAAATAGTTTTGGGAAAACCAACCCCTAAAGGAGTGCGGATGTGAGGAATTAAGGAGAGTTACAGAAAAATCCTGTTTTTGAATTTAACCCATTTACTTGAAATTTGTTGAGCACGTTTCTTTTGTTGAATAGAGTTCCACTAAGAGTGGATTTTACGGAAATCGACTCCAGGGGGATACGGGGGCAGTTATTGGGACGTTTTGAAAGACAAAATTCCCGTTTTCGAACAACTAGGACTATAATAATAAAATTTATGTATAATTTGCATAATTCTTTTATTGATGATAAAAATTCCGCTTTTGCTCTGTTAGATTTAGACTTGAAATTTAGCACGCATGTTTATTTTATGGAGTAGAGATCCACTAAAAGTTGATTTGACGGAAATCCACTTCATTATTGGGTTAAGTGAGCGCAAAAATTCTTTCACCTTCTATTTGAGATATTAAATTATAATTTCTAATTTCTATTATGTCCTTTTTATATCAAGAGGCGAGAGTTACAGCTATAAATATATTTTTCAATACAATCGAATTCTTAATGCTGGATATCAATAATTTATATATATGTAAAGAGTATACATTTATACAACATCGTGAAATACCCAATGAAGTGGGTGGGTAATGGCTAGTATATTATATATATATATATATATATATATATATTATATATATATATGGATGTTTGTATGTATGAAATATCATCACTCCACAAAACCTTTCAACTGATCACTATGAAAATTGGCATTTACATATATATTTTGTGGAGAAGGTTTTTGTATTATCCTCTTTGATGCAGATCATCACCAGATGGCGCTACAGAATATCAATTTCTGCACCGTTTGTCAATCGCCAAGTTGCAGACATGGTCGCCAAAAATGGTGCCAACATGGCTTTATCACCAACATTTTGCTATGTTTCTATTAAATCGCCAATATAATGTAGGGAACGGTAATGCTTGCCAATATTACAATTTTAACATGAAATAAAAAAACAGATATTAGTATTAACGTATGACACATCCAGATATAAATTTTTTACTCTATTTTAAGCGTTCATTACACAAAATTTATAATAATGTGTTACTTTTGCTGAACAGAGATCAGCTTAGAAAGGTGTTTTCAAAACTCGACCCACAAGAGAGTTTCGAGGCGCTATATATTATTAAAAAAAATCTTTTTTATTAGCTATTAGATCTACGGACATAAAATTTAACACATATGATTTTTATGTTCAACTGAGATATGCAAAAAGCTTTTTTTCTGTGTTTAATTTGCAATTCAAGTAAAACTAACTCATCAAATTTTTTTTATCCTTCAATCTGTATTGTGTGATTTTTAAATTCACCCGTGCGAAAACGTGTATACCAGCTAGTACACCTAATAAATATACAATCAGTTTTGTTTCACCCAACAGTAAAAGAATGAAACGAGAATATTTAAAAGCTTTATTCAAGAAACTTACGAATAAAATATTTTAAAATTTCAAACAATCAAGTTAGATTGAGAAAAATTTACTTTAAATTTTTAATATACATGAGAAAAGTTAGAATACCACAAACACATTAATTCAGAATGAATAGCATATTGATAATTCTTTCAAAATGAATAAAAGTTGGCAGTTTAAAAGTCAATTGACGTGTTGAAAGCGTATTAACAATACGAGAGTTCAGAACTTTTTCGACTCTTTTAGACAACTGATGAATTAGTGGGAGTGTGTGCAAGTGCTTGATTCATTTCGAACTTGTGATGTATTAATTACGATTCTATGCATTAACGGGTAAAGATTTCTTTGGATCAAGATCTTTGCATTCAGTATGGAGATGTCCAAGTTTCCCAAAGGAACTTACTTAATGACTTTGATCAATGTGAAGGGGGTCTATTGGGTTGATTGGGAGGATTCTTTTGATGATGGGAGGTCTTTTGCAAAATCATTAAGACGATTCTTAAGTTTCTAATTAATGTTAATTAAAGGTAGGAAAGTAGAAATATTAGTTCTGGAAAAGAGATTATTTTTAAAGGAGTAATGAATTTATACCATATAAGCTGCTATACGCATTCAATACACGGGGTGGGGAAAGGGGAACTGAAATGTATAACACAATCGAAATGGAAAGATATAAACTTTTAATAATGTTCGATTTTTAAAGAATTTTTTGAATAATTTTTACTTAACTGCAAATTAAACTGACTTAAAATAAAAAGCGATTTAGTAAATAAAACAGCCAAAACAATTATTTAAATACAGCTATTTACCGGGCTTACCTCTGAAGATAAGAGACAACAAAATTTAAGAGATAACTAAAAGCTGAAATTTTTTAATGAATATTTGGTAAGAATAAAATGTACTCACGTATTATCGCAACCTGTTTGCATTATTACATGAAACAAAGCACCTGGCAGCCAAATCAGCACTTACAACACATTGGAAATCGGGGTTGCCAACTTGGCGAGTTATTAATTGAGTTGGTGATGGTTGCCATAATACGTAAGTACCGAATAAAAAATATTTCAAAATGAAGTTAAAAATACATTTTGTTACATTATTTATACGGAGTGCAATGTAGATCTACCTCCTCGATGATTCACCCTGGAAACGTAAATTATAACAGGGTAAGTGATCTACTTCATTGGCATGTGTAGCCTTCAGCGGCCAGTCGCCTCTTTTCTACGTGTTCTCTAGTGGAATGTATAGGTGGTTTATCACATGTTAAGAAACATGAGCTCACTAAGAATTTGGCTACTTACGTTATTGACGTTTTAGATTTTTTTTGACGTCTCGATTTAGAAAAATTGAAATATTTCACTTTCAAGAGATATACTCTATTTCTTCTACCAAAAACAAGACAAGGAATTTATACAGTAGTTAAAGAGTCTTTAACTGCAGATTTTAAAATCTTTAAAGATATATTTCAAGGTAGTGAAATAGGTGAAGTTACATGTTTGGATGTTTGAAAGCACAACTCTTAATTTAGGATCTACTCTATATATAACCCTCTTGAAACCAGATTTTACAAACCTATTAAGTGATCATTCATTTTTATTAATTATCACTAAAATATCGCATTTTCATGCAAAAAAATTGAGCATATAAAATTTCAGTTCAACTGAATGCTTTAAAACGTGAGACAAAAAAAATCTTTTAAAGTTTTGATCCAAGTCTCTAAAAATGAAACCAATGTTGCTGTATCTGTAATTCTTTAAGTAATTAGTTTCAGTGAATTAATTTTTATTAATTATCATTAAAGTATCGTATTGTCATCCAAAACAATCGCGTATGTAAAATTTCAATTCAACTGAATGCTTTAAAACATGAGAAAAAAAGATTTTCAAGTTTTGACACAGGTCGGCAAAAATGATGCCAACGTGGCTGTATTTGTAATTCTTTAAAAAATAAGTTTTGATTAATTAGTTTTTATTAATTATATTTAAATTATTGCATTGTCATCCGAAATAATCATGTATATAAAATTTCAGCTCAACTGAGCTCTTTAAAATGTATTTTATTAACGATTGAATATTCCACCAAGATAAATAAATATATACAGAGTGTGAGCTAATAGTAGGTATTGAAAGAGAAACAGAGTAAGGAGAAAAGCTGAACTTACTAAACGTTCAATCGATGTCAAGAACTGGCGGAAACAAGCGTCTTTGCTTAGAAAAGAGGTCCTCAAGGAAAAAAAGAGCCTCCTTTGCAGATTTTATATCTAATATGAATTTTCAAAAATATGGGAAAATGACTTACAAGTTCTTTGCAAGTTTGAAAAATGAAGATTTGAGACCCATTAAAAAACATTTTGTGATTAATGGTGCTTCGTTTCCTTCCCATGAGAGGACAGCAAACGCATTTGTCAGACATTTCTCGGATATTTATCTAAAATCCACCTTTTTGTAGAATACAAACAAGATGTGTTAGCAAGAATATCAGATATAAACAGAATTTACTAAATCAAAATCATATAACACCATTCCCACTTTTATATATATATAACTCACCTATCACCATGGTTAAACTTAAGTCCTTTATAAGTAGGCTAAAAGACAAAAAATCCCCAGGTTAAGATGCCATTCACGCAGAATTTCTCATAAGTCATGGAAACAAAGCATCCCACACTATTTTAAAGCTTTTTAAAACTATTTGGAACACAGGTAAGGTGCCTGCATTATGGTGCAAATCAATTATAGTCGCAATACATAAGAAAGGTAAAGATCCCAGTGATATGAAAGGACATAGACCAATATCGTTGACTATGTAAGACAATGGAAAAAATGGTAACAAAAAGGTTGGAATGGTATGAGGAAAACTCTAACTTTATTGCCTACGAACAGGGAGGTTTCAGACAGTACATATCTACATGCCAACATATTACACTTCTAAACCAGACGTGAAATTTGCGCTGGATAAAAAACACATTTTGTCAGCTGTATTTGTGGACCTAGAATTTGCATATGATTTAGTTTGGAGAGAACATCTTCTGAAACTGTCAAATATATTGGGGTCCATTCAAATTTGTTTAGATGGTTTAAGAATTTCCTCAGACAACAAATCTGTCAGAGCTCTATACGAAGGCTAATATTAGAAATGCAAGATTCTAAAGACTGGCCTACGACAGGGAGCCATTTCTAGCTGCCTCCTTTTTAATCTGTATATAAACGACCTAATTGATGAGTTGGAGAGACTTGTTAGAGTTAAATGTCTGTTATATGCAGACGGCCTAGTTTTATGCACAAAACACTTAAATATCATTCTAAGGGAAAACTCTGAGGCAATCTTGAATAAAGCTTTGGATATCTTTGATCATTGGTGTTAAGATAATAATATGAAATTAAATCTACATAAGAAAGTTTATCAGACTTTCCCTTTCACCCATCAGTCATTGCAACTGAGCCTCTTAATACGAAGGAACGAATGTTCTCCAAACAAACTGTTTCTTATATTTGGGCATTAACTTCGATTGAAAATTAACATGGAGACAACACATTGAAATTACCGGGGAACGCACCACTAAAAGGTTAAGTGATTTGAAAAGAATTGTTGGCTCGAAATGTGATTGTTCTAAAACAACAGTAGAACTAACATATAACACATTCTACAGCTCATTACCAACTTTTGCGAGTCGTTAGTTGCGGCATCTAAACCGGGGATTGATATCCTACAAGTGTTCCATAACCGAGCATTACGGCTAATTACCGGAGCTGTGAAATCAACACCAATCGATGGTATGTTGTTATCAACCCATCAAAGGCTTATTAAATCTATTGTAGTAGAACGGGCTTTATTACTATGGGAAAAAACTGCTATAATCCCAGACTGCCTATCACTTTGGAAGGATTCTCTATCCTATATCAACATAAATCTTAAATTGCAGAGAGGCCGCCTTCAGAAAGTCATGGCTCTTAAAGAGTTTCATAGTTTTAATTTCAAACCAGAAAATCCAATAAAATCTTCCTGTCTGACTGAAAGATATGACTTTGCGCTTTCAACAGAGATGATCCATGAGATCCAAAAGAAAGAAACAGATAGCCGAATCCTAAGGGTTTTTTCTTGGGGAAACTTTGGATAGATTACACCCTGATAATGAATGGGTATACATTTACATTCCAATTTGACAGATAACAGTAATGTAGGTGGTTGAGTTTGCTGCACCCAATTCTCCTTCTATACACCAATAGGGATTCACATCACTGCTTTTGATGCCGATGATGAGTTTGGTGTTCTATGGCGCAAGAGCCAGTTTTAGCTATACTGCGGCAAACATTCATAGGTCTGTGGTCTGAACGGGAAAAGAAGAAATGAAGAAATTGGATGAGAAGATGGAGGGTTGAAAATAGAGAAGGATCACTGGAGTACCCTGGGTCGTGACACCCGTGTTTACCAAAGATAGTAAACCTCTTGGGAAAAGGAAAAGATCACTAGGGTACCACGGGATTATGACACCCGTATCCACCTAAAGAAGGTGAGCCTCCTGAGGGGACTTTTGATGCCGAAATTGCAGCTATACATATTGCTCTATCTGAACTTCTTTGCCACACAGATCGTGTTTCAAAAGTAGTTATTTTGTGTGATTCAAGGGTGGCCCTCTAAGCAATATCTTTCATCGAGGCATCTTTATCAGTGGATATTCTCAAATGTCAACTGTTAATCGGAGATTTACTTCGATGTCATATAGACATTGCCGCGCAATGGATTCCATTGCACTGTAGCATTGATGGGAATGAAAATGCCGATTGCTTGTCGAAGAAGGGGACAAAAATGCTTCAAATCTCTATTCATATAGTTCCTTTTTATAATGCCAAAAAAAAAAAAAAAAAAAAATCAAAGAAATACTACAGAGAACACTCTGGTCTAAACTCAATCAAAATAATAATCAAAAAGTGTTGTTTAACAAACTCCTTCATATTCGAAACTGGCCTAGAGATAGAGCTGTGGCCGATTTTCGAATCACCAATAGCCACGACTGCCTTTCCAAGCATCTAAACATGATAGGCATTGCCCAGAGTCCACTTTGTAAACTGTGCGACTCCAATGAAGAAATGGACGCCATTCATTTGGCGCGCTGCTCTGGTTCAATGTGGGACAGATATTGGGAGGCCAGACACAAAATGTATGATTTATAAACTATACTGTGGACTTGTGTTTCACAAATTTCTTATATTTTTATTTTATTATATTTTTGTTGCTGTCTCTTGTTTTTTTTTCAATATTCTCAGTTTCTCATTTCTTGCAGTTCTCTTGTAATCTGCCATTGGAAATAAAAAAAGCATTATTTTTACAATGTGAAGAAAGTGTTTTTTTTTCCACAGAGGGTTACAGCAATGTACTGGAAAAAATAATAAATAACAAGAATTTGAAAAAAAAACAATGACCTACACTGATAAATTGATGCATATGTTTGATGACATTTTCAATTGAACAATTTCTTTGTAGCTATTTGCATTCAATATTGATTATTAGTAAATATTTGCATTGCACATTGTTTATTCGCACTACACAGTGCCAATTTGTAATTTTTAAAACTACACACAATTCTTATTTGAAATTATTTGAATTTGAATTTTTATTGTGAGTACTTGAATTATACGGCATTCATTTCAATTGCACAGAGTTAATTTGTAATTATTTTAAATATAGAGTATTTACTGTAAGAATTTAAATTACATATGTTTATTTGTAATTATTTGAATTTCATAGGGCTTATTTGCATTATTAGGATCAAATGATGTTTATCTGGAATATTTTAAATTATATATTATTTTATAGTTATTCTGAATCTAAAATACCAATTCCAATTAATCTTTAGATGCATCACTTTGTGTTGTGTAGTGCATTTTTATAAACTAAATACTATTTATTGAAATATAAGGTATGACACAAAAAAAATGAGACTAAGTGTGTAGCTTGAAAAATAGTAGAGTTGGCAACAACTGTTTTGGTGATTTCATCCCACACACCTCCTCTATCTATGGGGCCAATTTTGCCTTAACCAATCACTCCAGTTGGGTGTACTGCGGCATTGAGTTAACATGTGCAACTGCATTTTGACTGAAAAATGTCGAATCAACATCAATTTTCTTGTGAAACATAAGAAATCAGCCATGAGAACATTTTAAATATCAACTAAGGCTTATGGAGATAAAAATTTGTTTCGTACACATGTGTTTGAATGGTATAAGCAGTTTTTTCAAGGGAAAGGGACAGTGTGTGGAAGATGATGAACGTGCTGGGTGCCCAAGGGGACAGCGATTACAGATCGAAACAGAGCCAAAATTCCTGAAATGAAATGATTCCTACTCACATCAGTGATCAGACTGTTAATCAACACTACTTCATTAAAGTACTAAAAGAGCTTCATGAAAAAATTAGGAAAAAAAGCCAGAATTGAGGAGTCATGGATGGCTTTTGCACCCAAATAATGCACCCGCTTGCATAGCTCTCTTCTATGATTACAACAGATTTTCTTCCAACAGATGACAAAACACACGTAAAAATCCCCAATAACTCAGATACATATACCACACAGATATTTAACGCAGTAATTCCAAATCACAATAATAATTCCATATAAGGCAGATGAAACGTATAATTTCTGTAAATTATTTCATTTCAGTTTGGATTTCCTGCATTAACCGTTTACAAGATAGATTGAACCTTCTAAGAATTAAAGCTTTCTCGTCAAATAATCATTTTAGAATCTTCTAAACTTTGGCAGGCCCATTTTTGTCGCCAATTTTAGTGAATTGATCACAATTGGCGACCGAATTTGTCGCTAATCATTCCTACTGCATAACATTATTGAAGAGTACTTTCTCTTATCTTTACGGCTACAACACACTTATGGCACAAAAGCAAAGTTCAATATTTATATATTAAAACTCTTATATTTAAATCGTAAAGCAAAGGAACTGTTTTGTCTGGAAACGCTCTTTTGCCGCCAATGACTCAACTCTCAACTCACGCATGCGAGTGGAGTTGTGTTTGTTTTAATTTTGCAGTGATGCAACATATTTCTTTGCATTTACTGTAGTAATGTTAGACTTAGTTAAATATTTTCTAGACTTTTGTGAATTTTATGTTCTGCGTTCGTGTAGTTATAATAAATGTTGCGTCACGTCAAATTAAAGTATTGAAATACAAGTGTAGGCTATTCCACTTATTAGGAGACTTTTATCAACAGAAAAAAATAAGCTTTTATAAATATTCTTGTATTCGATTGAGTGTTGCATAAATTATCCTTTTAGAAGTCCATTTTCGTTTCTTAAACATTTTTCGTTGCCATTTAAAAACTAAATAAAAAACACGTTCTCAAATTCAAACACAATTCTTGCTCGGAACAAACGAATCAATAAATTCTGTCTTCATTTATTTACTAGATCTTTGCAGGAATGAACTAGTTCCCATTTGTAATGAAATCAGTTCCAATATTTGGAAAGAAACATTTTCTGTTTTGAAACAGGGAACCTGATTACAAACGTTCCATTGTTCGTCCGTTACACCCTCGAAATAATGTCAAAGTGTATATTAACTCCGGAATAACATTTCTTAAAGATTTTAATTAGATTTCTCACGGATCTCTGCTTATTTTGGATTCGTCGTCACATGTGAATTTTAAGTAGGAACAGAAACAACACGAACAGAAATCTTTCCCCTAATTTTTCCACCGATTCCTTTGCAACTCTTTCAATAAGTCTTTTCATCGGGTAATGAAACTAACGATTCCTTTAATTGGCTTCATTGTTTAAAATCTTCATCGTGGAAAATCTATTGAGTAATCTAATTAGATTAGCGAATGCAATAATATAATTGTAATTTTTCTTTAAAAAATATTTTTACCCTTTCTAATTATTTAGTTTTCTGAAAATAAAATACTACGTGCTGCCGCTATTTTTATTTTATACTTTTTTAGATTTTTTTTTTAATCGAAGAAAATATCCAACAAATAGACTTAACAAGTAAAACAGAACATTTGGTAAGTTTTTCAAAATCCAGAAGAGATGGGACAAAAACATTTTATTGCAGAAACTTCAAAACTATGATTATTGTAAAAATAGATGATCTACGTTTAATAAGAAAAAATTCTTGCACAGTAAAATTAATAAAAATAAAGAAACGTCCATAGATCATTTATGTTATATAAATGTGAGAATTTTAAAATAATTCTTCTTAAAGTAGAATATGGCACATCATGCAATTTTTGAAAAGAACCTAAAAATATTATAGAATATATGTATTTGTGTGGCAGTTTTGGATACGCATAAGGTAAAAAATTACACCCCTCATGCAAACCTTAAGCCCTATAATATTAAGACACAAAGGCATTTTAACGCAGATATATAAAAACATTTTACAAAATATTTATGAAATTTATTTGAATAAATATTGCTTTAGATCCACCATACGATTGTTAGATACAGCCCTTGTAATTTTAAGCCACAGTTGAATGCAGTGTCGGTTTAAGCTCATTTCGGGACCTGGGAGCAAAATATCTAAAGAAGCCCCTTGCCATTGACGGATCCAGGGAGGCGTTATTAGATCCGGTTTCCAGCTTATCTGGGCCTTTCCGGGCCCCGTGTCCCTAGGCAACCAGCTTAATCGCCCAATGAATAAACCGACACTAATCGAATGCAGATAATGTTGTTCTATGATATTCCAATTCGTACCTGACTCTCGCAGCTTCAAAGGTTAAAAACATAGTTTATATAATTAAGTGTGGCAATCATGGACACTAAGACTACACTTTGCTCATCCCCCCTTCCCTTCAGCTGGTCATAGTAGCAAATTCGAGGCCAATAAATCGTAAGTTCGATTTCGGGTGCCATTGAAGAATTGCGATGTATAGAGGCTAATATATATGTTAATTCTGTGATGGTCCAGAAGCTCAGATGTTGTTATCTTTACTTGACTGAAGTTCGAAATTGCTTGTGAAATCCGTCCCCAATAGCCATCGTGTTTCTTTACAGTGCGCTGTGCAGAAAATAACAATCAAATCTTCTCTCACTATTATTGGAAATATCAGTGGAATATTATACTTAAATGTATCTATTACTAAAGTTGTGAACTGATTTTCTAATCAGATAATTTATGAATATTGAATTCGGTTGTACTTTTAAAACAAAACTCAACATTTAATTTATATATGTATAAAATAAAATATGATACCAAGTGAAAAAAGTTGTATAACCCACAATGCGAAAGCAGAAAGAAATTGGAGTTCAAGAGAAATAAAAAATGCAGATGCAAAAAGATTGTTTGGATTACAATGCAGACTTATTATGATTTCTAAAGCTGTTGCTGAATTAGGCCAGCTATTTACGATTAAGCAATGCCTTAGGGATCCACCTTCCCCGTACAGCAGAAATTTTCGACAATAGATAAAAATAGACAATAGAAAAAAACAGAACCAACTTGAAAAGTTAAGCCTATTACTTATACACGTGGATGATATACCAGACAGTAAAGTAAAATTGAATTATTAAAAAAGAACAATAATGCTTAACTGTTATGAATAACAGTTAACTTTAACCCGTGCATATTTACATAATCTACAGACAATAATCTTTTGTTTATTAGATTTGATACAATAGTACAAAATCAACATTAAACCGTATTCCATTTTTTCCTGAAACAATTTCACACTACGTTTTTTATATTCAAATTATATATTATCACTATAGAAAATGAATCAATGAAGTTAAAACTTTCTCAAAATTACTTTTTGAGAAATTCAAAATTAAAAGAAATACCGATATAATTAGTTACTTGGGCTAGGAAAGAACTTATGCACTATTTAATACATTATCTGAAATCTAAATGACAGATATTTTGCTTATCGGTACTAACTTATCAAACTATTGATTTTTGTTAACCAATAACATTTTTTATAATTTTAAAAACGTTTCCTTTTCTAATAATCAATTTTTATAATAACTTATATGTGCGAGTATCTAACTTAGCACTGGCTATTAGATTTGCTTCAATGAAGGCAGCAAGGTATTATCGAAGATTCATTGGGAAACTACTTTCTTAAATTATCTGAAAAGTAGTCAAGACTTACGTTAGCGAATGTGCCTAAATTATGGATGTATATCTTTCATTAAATCCCCAACAAATAAAATTTTAAATCTTTGCACATAAACATGACTTATCTGGATTATATTAAGTTTTAAAAGAAAATTAAGAATTGTTGTAGGTAAAAAATACTAATGTTAACTTGAAATAATATAATAATTTGAAATACTATCACAATTGGATACTAGGATTATTTGGATAATATTATAACATGAAAAAATTCAGAAGCTTACATTTAGTTTTTAAGGTATCCGAACACTTCGGAAATGACCAAATTTGGCCAAGACAGATATTTTTGTTATCTATTTCATTGAATATAGCTATCTTTTAGCTTTACAAAGCATACTTTATTTTGTTTCTACGCATTCTAGAGGCCAAGCTACAATCAATTGTATTAAATTTAAAAAAACCGGAAGTGGGTCTTCGATGTACCAGAAGAGGGGATTTAAATTGCTCAAAATCTACCATGGAAAGTCTGATAACTCAAAATGTTACGAATGTATTTCTACAAAAATTTTTGAACCAGATATTTATGCTATTTTCTAGAGAATGTACTAAAATATTTCTTATTGTATGAATATTTTTTTGACTTAGGGCTTGTTATTTAAATAATGGTCTCATGAAAAATGTGACTTTTTTTATAATGTTTACTCAATTAGGTCTAAATTTTTTTAAATTTTAATAAAACATTACAATTTAATTACATTCTCTAAATAAATGCTTCTACATTGCTTTGGTAATACTTTTACTAAGATAAGTTTAATAATTTTTTGTCTAATTGCTTTGAAGTTTTACATAAATATTGCTAAAATTTCCCTTATAATTGTGATTTTTGTGAAATTTAGGCAATTTATTTTAAATATTGTTGGTTAAATATTAGTATTTATTGGTATTGAGTCCTAAAAAAGTCTTTATAATGTTTAAATATGTAATTTTGTCAAAAAGTACTCCGGACGTGTTCGGATACCTTAAACTATTTTGTAGCTTGTCCAAAAAATATTTTTAAGTATTCATTATAAATGTGATTTGTGTGTGTGTTCTGTTTTATTATTCTATTCAACAACACATAATCATTTTTAATTATTTTTCTTGTCTTAAATTAAGATATATCACTTCTAAGAAAAAAAATCTGAAAGTTTGTCCAAACAAGGGTTTTTTGTAATAAAAAAATTGTTTGAAATTTTGTCTAATCAGCGTATTTAAAATTTTCAATGGAATAAATAATTGAAGTATAAGTGGTGACTGACGGCCTTCGAAACCGTGATTTTGAAGAAATTCGTAAATGAAAACTTTTTCGACATTTAGTGTCAGTTAAGTAACTGAGAGAGTGTTTGGGCTTATGATGAAGAGCCGATTTGGGTTAACTGCGCCATTATTATTTAATTATTATTATTTAACTATTATTTTAATTATTATTATTTTTTTATTATTAGTAGTAGTATTAGAATTATTATTAGTATTAGAATTATTATTAGTAGTATTATTATTAGCATTATTTAATTATTATTAGTAGTATTATTATTATTTGTGTATTATTATAATTATTATTATTACTTAATTTTTAAAATTATTTAATAATTATTATTTAAAGTTAAATATATTATTATTTAATTATATTATTATTTTTCAATTATTTAATAATTATTATTTTTCTTGTAATATCTATGAATATCGTTACAAGAAAAATTATTTAAATGCAATTTTGTGGCAAAAAATGAAGAAAGAGTAATATTTTCAAACATTCCTCTTTTATGAAAAGTGTTTGCCTATATATAACTAAATCCTCTGTACAGAGTTTGAACTAGGATTTTTATGCATAATTTAGAAGTGGATTAATTTGTATCTTGTTATACGAGAGAGTAAATATTTTTTAACAGAAAACTGTGCTTATTATATCGGCATTCATGGTGACTGAAAATAATGTGAATTTTTTTAAAAATCCTAGCTCAGATTCTGTGAAAAGTTCATAGCAAGATATTATTATTATTGAAGCATTTTTTCATATACGAAGAATGTTTTAGAAATACGTCATTCCTTTATTTTGTGAGAAATATCGCATTTAAATAATTTTTTGTTGTAATGATATTCTAAAAGAGTTTTATATGTATATTATAATTCAATTGCCATTAAATATAATATATATATAAAAAAATTTTTACACGCTTTTTCAAAATCACAGTTCAGAACGTAGTCAGATACCTTAAAATATTTTCTGTCTTTAATGTTCGCTTAGAAACATTTCAAAAGTAATAAATTTTTATTTAAAGTATAGAACTGCAAAGCTATTTAATGTTCCAGTTGAGGAAGCCGACTTGGGGCACAAATTACTAGAAACAAGTAATATATATGTGTGTGTGTGTGTGTTAAGTCAATTCCTACTAAGAAACAACAAAGGAAAATTTTATTTTAAGCTACATTTTATCAAATAATTACAATTAATATAATTATGTATATACATATCCACTGAAAGGCCAAAAAAATAAAAAAATAAACTGGCACAGGCATGCGTATGCAAATAAAGTAATTTGGAACCAATCAGAGTACGGCGCTATATATCGGCAAAGCCTATATAAGACAACGAGAGTCTTACACAGTTGTTAGATAAATTACTTCTGCTACAATGGCAGGTTATCAAGATTTGAGTTTGAACGTGGTGTTAATAGTCGGTGTACGAGAGATGGGACATAGCATCTTCGATGTAGCGATGAAATTTGGATTTTCACGTACGACCATTTCGCGAATGTACCGTGAATATTGGGAATCCGGTAACACTTGAAATCTACGACGTCGCTGCGGCTGGAAAAAGATCATGCCAGAACGGAACCAATGACGACTGACGAGAATCATTAAACGTGACAGACGTCCAATTCTTCCGCAAATTGCTGCAGCTTTTAATGCTGGGCCATCAACTAGTATCACTGTGCGAACCATTCAACAAAACATCATCGATATGGGCTTTCGGAGACAAAGGTCCGCTCGTAACCTAGTTCATTGCACGACACAAAGCTTTACGCCTCGCCTAGGCCCGTCAACACCGACATTGGACTGTTGATGATTAGAAACACGTTGCCTGGTCTGACGAGTCTCGTTTTCAATTGAAACGAGCTGATGGACGTGTACGCGGGTATGGAGATAACTTCATGAATCCATGGACCCTACATGTCAACAGGGAATTGTTCAAGCTGGTGGAGGCTCTGGGATAGTATGGGGCGTGTGCAGTTGGCATAATATGGGACACCTGATACGTCTAGATACGACTCTGACAGGTGATAGGTACTTAAGCATCATGTCTGATCACTTGCACCCATTCATGTCCATTGTGCATTCCGACGGACATGTGGAATTTCAGCCGTACAATGC
This sequence comes from Trichonephila inaurata madagascariensis, assembly GCA_019973955.1. NCBI lineage: Eukaryota > Metazoa > Arthropoda > Arachnida > Araneae > Nephilidae > Trichonephila > Trichonephila inaurata. Next base: position 481,457 of record BMAV01022886.1, read on the forward strand.
AACACCCCATTCGTTCAGAATTGCTACATATTGGCTTCAGGAGCACTCTTCTGAATTTAGACATTTCTGCTGGCCACTAAAATCCCCAGATATGAACATTATTGGATATATCTGAAATGCCTTGCAACGTGTTGTTCAGAAAAGATCTCCACCCTCGCTTACTCCTACTATTTTATGGACAACCCTTAAGGATTCATGGTGCCAATGACCTCCAGCACTACTTCAGACATTAATTGAATCCATACCAGGTCGTGTTGCGTTACTTCTGCGTGCTGGTTGGGGCTCTAAGCGATATTAGGCAGGTTTTCCAGTTTTTTTTGGATCTTCAGTGTATAGTACAGAATCACAATATTAAGTGGTAATTAATTTCTATTAATTATCATTAAAGTATCGTATGGTCATCCAAAACAATCGTGTTTTAAAATTTCAGTTCAAATGAAAGATTTAAGACTTGAGGAAAAAAAATCTTTTAAAGTTTTGACCCAAGTCGCTAAAAGAGAAACCAACGTGAAAATATCTGTAATTCTTTAAATATTTTTTGTTTCAGTCAAATAATTTTTATTAATTATAATTAAATTATCGTATTGGCAACCCCAAACAATCGTGTATAGAAAATTTCAGCTCAAATGAGTGCTATAAAATTTGTGAAAAAAACATTTTCAAGTTTTGACACAAGTTGCCAAAAGGGTCGCTAAGTCACCAAAAATGATGCCAACGTGGCTGCATTTGTAATTATTTGAATAATTAGTTTTAATTAATTAATTTTTATTAATTATAAAAAATTACCTTATTGTCATCCAAAATAATCGTGTGTATAAAATTTCAGGTCAATTGAGTGCTGTAAAATGTGTTTTATTAACGATTAAAAATTTTAGCAACATATTGAGTGTGTGAGCTAAAAGTATGAACTGAAAAAGGGATAAACGCTTAACTCAGATATAACTATTATTCTAACACGCTGTCCTGTAAAGAATAAATGAATTAGAATATGATATAGAAGTTACTGCATTTTTTTATCTCAAATTATGCTTCTGAGTCCTAGTTTATTAACATTATGCTAAAAACCCTTAAATTATACAAATACAGCACAATACATTTATTAATTGTGTTTCTCTTTAAAAATTAACTAAATTCTGAGCACAATGATGAGCAAAACGTGCTGAAACTAGTTTCAAAACGAGGCGAAATAATTACCAATTCTCAGCCGATGAAACACCGATAATTACGCTTCCAAAAATGAATTCTTCATCGTCAGACCACACCCTCATGGGCTGTTATTAAAGGGTTAAAAAATAAAAGTCAGATGTTCATGTGCATATCACACATTTATGTTCCCTCCGTCGTTTGAGCACAAAAGACTAATGAAGGTCGTAAGAGGAAAGGGGAAGGTCACATGGGGATTTACGTGAGAAAAAGTTTCACGTATTTGTCTAAAGGTGAAATATTTGGAAGATAGGAAAACTAAAACAAAATATTTATGTCTCCCAGTGTATGCTTTCATGCAAAATTTATACTTTTGATGAAATAAAAAGCTGCTTTAGAATTAGTCTTTTTAAATAAAGGTATAAAAATTTCTTTTTATTGGGATATTTATTTTTTTGAGAAGTATGATTCAATTGTGATAAAAATGGTTCAAAAAATCAAATCTAACTTTTTAAACCTAAATTATTCTTTATATAATTTTCTATAACCTAAAAAAAACTCTAAACTTAAAAAAACGCAGAATTATGCTAGCTTTTATGTTCGTTTTTATTCACATTCCCATGGCAAATCAAAACTTTAAACTTATTTATCTCAGAAAAATAAAATAACTAGTTAGTTTTCATTTAAAATGGCTAATTTAAAGGCTTTTTTCTATTGTATCTAATGCTTTGAATTTTTTTTTTACGTATTGGTAATAATACATGTAAAACAATTTTATATGCCGTTTTGAATCAAAGCAATACTAGTTTTTTTAAAAAAATAATTGAACATAATTTATACATTTTTTAAGGCATTTTCAATAAACATTTATAAAAAGAAGTATTGCACGAAAACCAATCATGTGTTATCGCAAACTCATGCCAACTTTTGTCATACATAGTGTGAAGTACTTGTAAATCAAATTTCATGCGTGTATGTAAATTTTTGTAGAAGGAGTTACATTTTACAACTTCACAAATTTTAAGTTGTTTTCTTAAAAAATTAATTCTCTAGCTTTTTATGAAATTTTGAGTACAAGTTCTGTTTTACGCAGTATACACACATAAGAAGCAACCAAAATATTTTGAAAATCCTTAACTTAAAAACTTTTACGTAAATCATACCTTGTCCCTTTAGGTATTATGGAAAACTCTTATTTTTCTGATTTGCTTCTCCCCATACTAAATTATATATGAAAAATGGGAAACACAATTCTAATAATAAATCTATGTTTGTATGAGTATGATCATCCACAATCATGGTCATTCCAACTGACAATATGCATTAAAAATACTCTGGTTTTGATTTTGGTGAATGATTTCACAAAAAAAACTGGAAAGTTGGTATAAATAGGATGGATAATCTCGATTGCATCATATATTTGTCTTTTTAGAATAAATAAATGTGCAGTTGTCTAAAAATTTAAAAATAGATTTTATAGGTCTATTTATATCGACTTAATTATAAAAGTGATTTCAGAATAAAATTGAAAAATATCAAATGAAATTTAGATATTAAGTTCCACAATATTGGTTTATAATTTATATTGTAACATTAGTTTTTTAAGTATTTTTAATGTAACCGTGCTTTTTTAATTGTTAATGTATATTCTCCGGATAGGTTTTTAATGTTTTATGTTTTAAGTACATTATACATGTCTAAAAATAACCCAATTAAGAAATATTTTTTAATTAAATATTCGTAATATTTTGAAAACATATTTAGCTTAAATATTTTTTACACCTTATGAGTTTAATATTTCTTTATAGCTAAATAATGGAATATATTTTTAATACTTTTGTAGGAAAATATAAATGCTCTTTAATGTTTAAGAAATGGAAGACGATACACCCTTTCGCGAATTTCAAGTTATTTTTACTACAATTAATTATTACAAACAAGATATCCTTAAATATACACTTTCACGACTACCCTCCCCTTTATTTAAAAAAAAAAAAGGTGATTGTATAAGATTACTGCAGTTATTGTGTAGAACATCAGAATAGAACGTATACCGAGCGGAATTACGTAAAAGGGCGTTATCAAATCAATTGGCGCCAGTGATAAAGCATTATCGGAATGTATTATTATTACCTACTTTTGTTTGTGTCTTGTAAGAATATATTGCTGTGTTTAATCACGTTTTATGTTATTCAGTAAGTGTGTGATTGAGTGTTATAATAAAGTACATGAACAAATGAAAAAAGATTCATGAAAAAACTCTACACATTACTATCTAAAGGATGTGGATAAAGATCAGCCTTTTTTCGCCCATCGGCAAATTCATATGTAATTTTTTTTCAACACTGATACTCAGTCAAAATAAGAAAATGTTACGTTTTTGAACACACTTTTATAAGTTTCACTTGTACATAATGGAATCTTTGAACTCAATTTTTACCCACTTTAAAAGGTCAGATGAATTCGAAATTTTGCACACTTGTCAAGGACCAGTGACAATACAGTAATTTCATAATTTTGTTTCATTGTCCTAATCAGGATCCTCAAAAATAAAGATAATAAGGATTCCGCAATTTGGCGAGTAATTCATTATGCCATTTCCAGATTTGGTGACTAATTCTAGATTTAGCGACTAAGATTAAGGTGCAATCCTAAAACCGCAAAAAGCTTTAGGTTAATACAAATAAAACCACAAAGGTGTTCTTTATGTTCTTTTTACCATAATATAAGTCTGGTTTTTATGAAAATGGAAATAAGAAAAGAAACTCGTGTAGGTGAATAAAAATAATTTATGTTCTAAGTGCTAAATATTTTTTTATTTTTATAAAGCATTACGTTTAGAAGGGCTGATAAGAATCAACATTATAGCAATACGTTTAAAAGGTGATAAAACGATTGACATTTAATATTTCTTCTTTTAACACACTTTTATTAGTTAGACCTGTATCTATATAGAGACGGAATCTTTGAATTATTACGAAATGGGACTCATCTGAGACCCCGTAAGCGGAGAGAATAAATACACTTTAGACCCATTAATAAACATCCATTGAAGAGCAAGACTATTTCTAGCAGCCACATAATTCCTGCTCCAAATATCAATAAATAATCAATATCAATAAATTCAAAGAAGAATAAATGATAGATTTAAAAACTAAAAAAATAGTCTTTTTTTGTACATCGAACTAAAATATGAAAAATAAATTATAGTTTTAAAAATACTGAAAATAACTTTTATAGTGAATCGAACTAAGAAGTTAAAAAAATAATTCTTAATATAAGAATAAAATGATTAACGAGAAAATTAATGTCATTGTGGTAATTGCGTGGAGTGCTTTGTACTGTATTTTTACATTAACTCAGCATTTCGGAATAGAACTAGTAAGAATTATAACAATTAACATAGAGTGTCCCACATTTTTATCCCAATCACATTGATTTTCCTGTTAATCAGTTTATTCTTATATTAAGAATTGTTTTTTTTTTTATTTTTTGGTTCGATTCACTATAAAAGAGTGTTATTTAGATTTTTTTAAAACTATACTTTATTTAAAAATTAAAAACAAACTATTATTAAATAGAGAAAACAGGAAAAAAATAATAATGTTCAACTATTTGTAACAATTGCCTTCCGTTATATTTCCTTCTCGCTTTCAATTCCTTGAATCATCATTGGTTTATCCAGTAGCAGCGTCTTGAAGTGTATCAGCATATCCAAGACTTGGTGTTTTTGTCTGAAGGGTATTATGGCGGCATTATCCCAAATATCAAAGTACACATGCAACATCCGCACAACAACCAACAACTCTAGCACCAACGTTTTTTGCACTGACAATACCATTCAATGTTTGGATTTTTACCTATACCTGTGCCTATTCATGTTTTATAATTTTGAACTTGCGTGTCGTAATCTCAACTGAAGTTGAACATTTGAGGAATCTTCTCGATTTACGTAAAGAGAGTACAGTCCCGATTGATTAAGATGTTCGTGAGTGTATGATCGGCTTTGCTTAAGCTGATATATCCCAAGAGTTAAATATCATTTCTCCTTCCATGTTAACTGTGGAGAATCTGGAAGATCAGAATTTCTTAACAAAGCCCATATCGCCCTTTTTCTTTCCCAGCCATTTTCTTCAACTGTTTGTTGTAAGTAATTATGCTTCTTTACTAAATCCATCATTTATTGGGCAATTACACTGTCGTCCTCAGTATTGTTAAGTCTTGTATGGTGGAAGGTTGTAAGAATTTCACAGACGTTTTTAACATAATTTCCAATATATGGTATTTGGAATAATATTGTTTAAAACTCTCCAGTTCTTGAGCTGGCCGCTTACTGCTTTAACTTTCCAACGAATCGATGTCACCAAATGTTTCTTGTTAGCATTTTCTATAGACATCTGTTCTTGTTTGTAGAGGAATGCAGGCATTTTAGGCATTTGGATAATTTCTTCTAAGAACAAACAGTCTAAGCGATTCGCGCACAAGCTATTTTGTTTTGTATAACATCAACACTTTCAAAGCAGCAAAACAAATGAATGTCAGTTTTATTATTGTAATGTTTGAGAGACCAAGAAAGATAGTGGTGCTGAAAGCGCTTATAACAGTCTTTTTTTTAATGAAATTCAGAAAAAGTGCTTAAAATAACAAAACTCAACGAATTTGCCAAGTTTGATGATTTTTTTTTTTTTT
>BMAV01022886.1:487388-518959 GCA_019973955.1 Trichonephila inaurata madagascariensis
TTTTTTTTTTTTTTTTTTTTTTTTTTACTATTTTAGATTAAAAGTAAAGATCAATACCTAAATTTTACATAAATGTAATAATATAGCTCCAATAAATACTTTGAAATTTCATGACAATGATGGGTGAAAAAAGGCCGATCCTTACCCATGCCTTTTTCATATGATTTTTATTTGTTTCAGTTCTAAACACACTCAATTTAAAAAAAAAGGCTACAAACTTATATTTATTCTTATTAACATCATGGTCTTGTCAGGGGTAAAAATAAATCATTAGCTTAAACTGTTCTTTTCTACTCTTCATGTTTAAGTAATATTATAAGGATACCCAATATAATAAAAGGACAGGGGAGAGGGAAAAGTGTTCTTAACTGTCCATTAGTTAAGTAAAATGAGTTTATTAGAAAAAACAAACATTTACATACATAACTAGAGAACTAACATTCTGATTATAATTAAAAGGCATCTGAAAGAGAGAGCGCATGCTCGTACTTCCTTACAGTTCCGAAAATGGGCCATCACAGAAGATAGTTCAACCCACTTTTTCGGCTGTTAATATGAGAGGAGTCTAAACAAAACGATGGTTACAGTACAAATTATACGAGGGAATTAAATTTAATTAATTTTGTAATACATTTATAAAAATTCATGTATGAATAAGTTGATTTAGTAATATATTTTTTTATGACCCTGAAGAGGTTTTGATATAATATCTCCTCCGAATCATTAGAAATATTTAAAGGAATTCAAGTTAGAAATAAAAAAATACAAACATAAACGATATTTTACTAAATGTAACAGTACGTTAACACAGATTAAATATCTAATCATTCAATGTTTAAAGGGAATTATTATAAGTGATTAAATTTTGTATTCAAACTCACATTTCATTTTTTTAAAAAGATGTTTCGTACAATATCGCACTTAAGTCTGTTACTTATCTTAATTGAACTGCTGTTAAAAAGAACTTTCAAAATTTGCCAAACTTTTCCCGTGAGTTCAGTTGATTGAAATTTTAAATGAGATTAACACTCACTCTTAAATAGATATTTAAAAGTAATTTACAGTTTAATAATGCAATGTGAAATTCTCGTTTCTGTCTATTTTGAAAAGTGCAATTGCAATTAAAATATAATATCAAACATTTTGAATGAAGATGCATTATTTTTTCTGAATAAGGATCGAATGAATTTCACTATCATTTCACAATAACTTAAATGTAATATTTTAATATTTAGTTTCTGGGATAATAGGGTAATAATAAATTATATATTTATATGCTGTAGAGATTCTAGAGTTGCTTCTTTGAAGTTGCCAATTTTCTAAAGATAATTTTTTTTTTATTTTGATTTATTAATCGAATTTTTACGTAACTTATATTTGTCATATTCACCAGAGAATAGTAATTATTTGATAAAGGATATCAAATTATACTTAGGTTTTAAGTCTAGTTTAACGTTTTTCTCTTCTTAAACGAAAACCGTGATATTAAAAAAGCGAATGAATGTGAATAATTTATTAATATTTAGTGTCATTTGAATTAGAATACATAAATATAATTATCTTGAGAATATTATTACAAAAAAATAATGCAATTTTTCACCTAAAAATGAAGAAAAATGACACATTTTCAAAACATCCCCTTTTTATGTAAAGAAACTGTTATAATAATAATATTTTGCCTATATGTAGGCTAAGACTTCTTTACAAGTGCCCAAATATGAGTTTGGAAAATTCACATTATTTTCAGTGTTACGATCAATTGAAATAATAACCAGTGTTTTGTAAAAATTTCTCTGCCTCCGATACATAAATTGTGAATAAATCTCCTTTTTAATTCTTCTCAAAAATCCTTGTTCAAGCTTTGTACATAAGTCTTAGCTATACATAGTCAAAGTATTGTTTTTAGAAACATTTTATATAAATGGAAACTGTCGTGAAATTTTGTAATTTTTTCTTCATTTTTTTTAAATAAATAAAGGCATTTAAATAACTTTTTTGGGGGTAATAGTATTCTTAAAATAAAATATACATAAAAAAATGTTTTAACTGACATTAAATATAAAAAATGCATCTACCTATTTATAAGCTTTTTCAAAATTACAGCTCCGAATGTAGTCATCTTAAACATTCTGTGCAACAGCACTGCACATATAATTCAAGTATTTGTACTCATGAAAACATAGCCACCCAACTCCATTTGAAGTGACACAGCCACTACAATAGATCAAAATTTGGGAGCAACGCTAGTCACCTCAATATGGCCATTATGGATAAAGTTAGAGCAAACTCCTCCAAGCCAACCCTAGGATCCAATCATCGGACCTGAAGTAGCATTTATAAGAGCTACATCTAGTGACTAATTGCACCCAACGAAATTTCATGATACGGCTGGCAGAAGGTTACTACATCATGTGTAGTCAGCAAGAATTAAGATGCCATTGATCCCCAGAATGGTGTATATTTCCTCTTAGGGAGAGAGAAATGTTTTCGAGAGGTGTTCGGTCTCGAATTTATGAGATTAGGTGAAACTTGGATACATTATAGTATTAAAGGTTCAAGCTATATTCATTTATCACCCCTAGATGTCAAATTCTGAACCGGTTTAAACTAAATTTGGAAGCATTGCTATTTGGAATCGAGTGAATAATGTGACAAATAAAGATCAGGAACTGCTAATGATAACATGACATTTATAAATATAATCATTGGAATATTTTTAGTGTTATTAAGTGCGTCTCAATTAATTCACGCATAGCAAGTAGATGGTATAGACATACATCGTTCTTGCAAACATGATGCATCAGTTTTGTATTCAATATCTACATCATGTAGTTGATATATTAACAGGAATGGAAAAATAATTCACTCTTCGGTACTACATGAGAGTTTCTCAAACTGTGGGGCACACCCCTAGGTTAGGGGTGGAGGGGGAGTGATAACTTTACGAGGGGGGAGGGCGTGAGTATATTGAAAAGTCGAAAACTAAATATTACTTTGAAAATCGTTAAATTGCTGAAAGTAAACAAAAAAAATATTTTGAAATAATAAAAATAAAATACACGTTTACACTGATATGATGCACTTACAAATGTATTAGTACTGCACGATATATTTTATAATTAATTTAACAATACTGAGTTAAAAACAAGGCAAATAACTACCAGTGACACCATGTGGTTCATATATAAAATTATATACAACAATTAATTATCTTAATAATTTGTACTGTTTATAATTAATCTCTCAACTGCTGATTAAAAGTTAAGCAATTCACTCCCCAAAGACACCATCTTCCACATAAACACCCGGCCGCGGTAGCCGAGTGGTATAGGTATCGGATCGTGACTTGCCTTGTCGCGAGTTCGAGCCCAGTACCACTAAAGACCCGCCGTGTAGGGCAGCGATGTACGTTAAATCTGTCGAGAGCTGAAACGTTCTCCCGTTGGTGTGGTGTGGTAGTTAGGAGAAGGGGTGCCAGCTCAGGTGTCGTCCACGCCACTTGACCATGGCTCAAAATGACGTGGTTCGTTGCCAAAAGCCCTAGTGTAACTTAACAGTGCGACGTTAATATTCAATCAGTCAATCAAATCCACGTAGACACGCTATGTGTCGCATGTGATGTATTGGAAGGGGACGGGAAGAAAAGGAATCAATAAGCAAATCCTTTGAAATAAGTAAATCCTTTGCAAACTCTATCAATGTCCTTTTATTGCATTCCAAAGCTTTCGGAATAATTTTATGGATAGATGCTCAGAAAAGATCGTGCTTCAGAAAGACGGATATATACGCACAGGACAATAAACGTTTTGGTGGAGTGAGACCCATATATATGCTTGTGACACTTGAGGTTAAAGTCGCATTGTAGCTTTAGTGTCACAAAGTATAGTATTATTGAATTCTAAACATTGCTATTCTATGGAAGGGGGGTGCGATTTAAATTCTGAATAAATATCGGGTCGTAAATATTGAAAGTTTGAGAAGCACTGGGCAACTCACTATACTAAGAGAAGTTCAGCTTAGAATTTGGTACCCAAATGTTACTTGACTTTACTTAACACTCCAGGTTGGATATTTTGGTTTAAACGGGAATTCCAATAAATACGCTTGATCTTAGATTTTGTGTATGTTTTAATCGCAAATTGAATTATCCAGTATTTTCAATACGTTTTATGAAATACATGGAACAGGAAGTGTGTTTGTACTTATTTTAAATATTATTTATCCTTAATCTACTATTACAGATTATATACTTAATACATTTTACGTCATCATATGATAAAGGGAAATTTTTGTAAATCGTTTTCCTATAATATTTTGTTCTTTTTCTTTGTTTTTTATATCTTAAACTTGCTAAAAAACTTTCTATTATATTTTAGACAACGTAATATATTTCTTACATGGAATATGTATTTTAACTTTAGTATTAGTTTCTCAGCAAATGGTTGCAATTTTAAAAATATAAATGTGAAACATTCAGTATAAATATGAAATATTATAACGGCTTTATTTTTAATATAGGCATTGTAATATTTTACCTAGTTCAAAGTAATAATTCACATTTATTTTTATTTTTTATGAAAATTGAGATCAAGGACTTTTTTTGTAGCAGCTAGATGGAAATTTAGAAATTCCTTTTTTTTTATGGCAACTCTGACGTAAATATATCGATCAGATCTTACTATTCTGGAGGGTCCGAGTGGTATTAAACAAGCGTAATCTTTAGAGTTGCCGTGTTGGGATTCATAGTATTGTAGCATGCTCCGTTGGCAACACTATCGAATTCTTAAGCACTTCATCGCCGACTGATCGTAAAACAGTACCGGGAAAAAAAGGTGAATGCTTTATTTTATTATGGCAAAGCGACGAAAAAAAATTACAATAGTTATAACGGCATCATTAAAGGCTCGCAAAAGCGTTATAAAAGTAAGGTTTATGAATGGTCTTCAGTGGGCTTAGAAAACTCCATGTAGGTACTGTATCAAGATTAGCAAATTCAAAAATATGTAGGGCTGCGGGCTGCTTTAAAGATAAAGCGTAACGGGAAAAAATATTTTTGTGATAAACCTCTCATTTTTTTCTGAAAAATAAAAAGTAGATAATATTAATCCAATGAAGCAGATTTAAAGTAAAATTACTATTTCATTTGTACGTTTTTTATTGTTGATATAAATTCCGTATAAAATCAGGGTATAAAAGACATAAGACAACCTAGAAAATTTTACTTGTTTCTTAAAGAACTCCTTTTATGGATATGGTAGCCTAATAGACATAGTCATCGACTTGTGGCTGGTGTCTCATAAGTTTGAGCCCAGTCGATCGGCACTCATAGTCCTTACACTGGCATAGTGCGGAAGTTAAAAAATGTGCTAAATCAGTGTTTAGGGGGAGCACCGTTTAAATTTACGAGTTTTGTCGTCAAAAACCCTCGTGTTGCTTTATAGTACAATATTAATGCTCACTTAACCAGTGTTTTTTTCCCTGTGAGAGGAGGTTGGTAAAGATTGACCTTTTTTCGCCCATCAAAATCAAGAAAGTTCAAAATATTAATTGGAACTATATTTATTACATTTATGTGAACTTTAGGTATTGATCTTTACTTTTATTCTAAAATAGTAAGAAAAAAATAGCAAGCCACATAAAAAGGTCATAAATCTTGGTAAATTCGTTGAGTTTTGTTACTTTAAGCGCTTTATCAAACTTTCATTAAACAAAAAAAAAAAAAAAAAAAAAAAAAAAAAACACGGTTAAGCGCTTTAAGCACCACTATCTTTCTTGGTATCTCAAATATTACAACAATAAGGCTATTAAACTGACGTTCATTTGTTTTGGTGCTTCGACAGCGTTGATGTGATTCGAAATAAAATAGCTAGTCGGTGAATTGGTCATACTGTTCGGAGCTCTTTTAGAAGAAATTGACCACGTAACTAAAAAAAAATGCCTGCATTCCTCAACAAACAAGCACAGACGTCTACGGAAAATGCTAACAAGAAACGCTTGGTGACATCGATTCGTTGGAAAGTTGAAGCAGTGCGGCCACCTCAAGAACTGGAGGGTTTTAAACAATATTATCCCAAATGTCCAAATACCATTTATTGGAAATTATGTTAAAATCGTCTGTGCAGTTCTTAATGCCTTCCACCCTACAAGACTCAACAATATCGAGGACGACAGTGTAATTGCCCAATGAATGATGGATTTAGTAAAGAAACATAATTACTTACAACAAACAGTTGAAGAAAATGGCTGGGAACGAAAAAGGGCGGTATGGACTTTGTTAAGTGACTCTGATCTTCCAAATTTTCCACAATTAACATGGAAGGAGCAATGATATTTAACTCTTGGGATATATCAGCTTAAGCAAAGTCGATCATACACTCACGAACACCTTAATCAATCGGGACTGTACTCTCTTTACATAAATCGAGAAGATTCTTCAATTTTTTAACTCCAGTTGAGATCACGACACACAAGTTCAAAAGTAATATGGATAAGAACAGGTTTAGTTCATAATCCAAACATTGAATGGTATTATTAGTGCAGAAAAGTTGGTGCTAGAGTTGTTGGGTGTTGTGCGCATGTTGCATCCGTACTTTGGTACTTGGAATACCGGCGCCATAATACCCTTCAGACAAAAACACCAAGTCTTGGATATGCTGATACACTTCAAGACGCTGCTACTGGGTTGTACAGGGACCATTCAGCCAGTGAAAGCGAGAAGGAAATATAATGGAAGATAATTGTTACAAATAGTTTAACATTGTTATTTTTTTCTTGTTTCCTCAATTTAATAAAAGTTTTTTTAAAAAAAACCTAACATTTTCTAATTTTCCCTGAATATCAGTGTTAAAAAAAGTTACGTAATATGAATTTGCCGATGGGCGAAAAAAGACTGATATTTACCCACCTCCTTTTCAATCAACTTTAATTACATTATGTTTTATTTAAAGAATGCTGTGTTCAGCATATTGTGTAAAATATTAAGATTATTTAAATCGTACCATTTACATTGTTGCTTTGTATTTCGAGAGATAGGAATTATTTTTTATTCTTCGTGCGACAGCTTTAAATGACAGTTTAACGAATATTAAACATTTTTTTGAAAAAATTTTTCAAACGAAACATCATTCGCATCGTCATCATAAAACATTAACATAAATCATTATAAAGATATCCGACTACCACTCGGGGGAGCAGTGATTTTAGAAAAGCGTACATACTAATATCTTTTTAATATTTAGTGTCACTGAGATAAGGATATAACGTGTAAAATTGTTTTAAGGATATTATTATAATTAAATTTATTTAAATGCAATTTGTTTTTAAAAATAAACATAGAATTACCTATCTGTAAAACATTTTCGTTGCATGAAAAATGCTTCTATTATAATAATATTTTGCCCATATATAACGCACACCTCTATACAGAGCTTGAATTAGGATTTTTAAAATTTATAACTTAGAAGTGGATTTATCTATATTTTAATACATCATAGTGGAAAAATGTTAACAAAAAAATCACCTAATATTATTTAAATTGGTACTAACTCTGAAAATAATTGGAGTTTTCCAATCATCCTAGTTAAGGCTCTTTTAATAAAATAAGAATTTTTTGAAAGTGAATAATTCTATGTTAATTTTTTGCCAGAATATTGCATTTAAATAATTTTGTATTGTAATTATATTCTTAAAACAGTTTTGTACTCTAATTTTTGTATTCTAATACAAGTGACACTAAATTTTAAAATTTAATATATACATATATATTAATTTGTATGCATTTACAAAATCGCGCGCGCGCGGTTCCGAATCTAGTTTAATACCAGAAATTTAGAATAACACTTTCACAAATTTTTACTGAATAAAAACATTCAATTTCTTCTCTGAGTTAGGTACTACTTCATACTGTTCGCACCAGTTATCACTGTTCCCTCTATATAATTAATAAAAAATATTGTTCCAGCTTGCCTGACTGTCGAAAAACGTGGAAATTTAAGCAACTCAATGACTATTTAATGATTCCCAACTCTGATCAAGTGACCAGGAAAATACCCGAGTTTATGTGCACTCCTCTCTCCAAACTTTCATTTGCATACAATGAAAGGAATTTCAGCATCGACATATTTAACATACTCTACTCCAGGGGTGGGTGGACTTTCCCAGCTTCTAATGTTTTAAGATGTTGTAGTCCACCTAGAGGCGTAAGTGTGGTCATTCTGTATTAAAACTGTATGTCTTCTTTTCTTAATACTTCTGAGGATAGAACTCGGTACCATCTGATCCGCAAGCATGTAACTTACCACTAGACCAAAATGATCACCTTAGTCGGGAGGCTGTTTCTGGTTTATATAGATACTGCCGCCACACACTCCCCTTACCAGTCAGTCGGTGGAAATGCGAACTAACGATACGGTTGCTATGGTGAGCATATGAGTGTTAGCTGTTGCGTCGTGTTTCATGGTTGGATTGTAACGTCATGTGGATCTAAGAGCTTGATTGTTGCTACATGTGGATCTGACGGTTTGCTTGATGCGTCATGTGGGTAAAACGGCTTGCTTTGTTGCGTCATGTGGATCAGACGGCTTGCTTTGCTGCGTCTTGCGTGTCTGATGGCTTTTGATTGTTCTTGCATTGGATAGGTGGCACCACGACAGCTGCGCGAATGTTGCGTTTTTCTTTGACCAGTGTCAAGGTCACCAATGAGGATAGAACTCGGTACTTTCCGATCCGTAAGCACGTAACTTCCCACTGGACTAAAAGTATCACCTTAGTCCGGAGGCTCTTACTGGCTTATATAAATACCACCACCACACTTGTTTTTGTCATTGAACCGCTGATTTAATATATGACAGATTACTATTTTTACTACAGAACACAAGTAATTCAAAATTATCAAGTTGAATGCTAAAAGAGCTATGAGCGAATGGTAGACATTGAAGTGTCAACGTATGAAATGCAGACAGCAGAGAACATACGTGAACGGATAAGTTTGAAAACCGACGTGTATTACATTAAATATTTCTTGTTCTTTCATACATATTTATTATATATAAATGAAAGCACAAGAAAAAATTAATGTTTACACACGTCCTGACACTTGACATCCCTTTTTTGTTACTACCTTTCCAAATTTGGAAGAAATTTTTATATTTTCTAATATATTATTGTGTGCCAATATATTGACCGGGCCGTGAGTTTGACCCCTCTGATGTAAATTATTCGTAATTAAATTTAATGACACAGAAACTTTGTCAAACAAATACAATGATCTAATACATAACAATATAAAGCAATTACATCGATATACATTTATCTTATTATAGTTTAACCGCTTGCAAATCTGACTTAATGAATTAAAATATTCCTTTTGGCTTCAGAGTCTTTCAGAAAAAAAAAGGGACATAATAAGAGCAAATAAATCAGCTCTGTCTTCAAAGGAGTTGCATAAAAAAATGAAGCACGTTTTAAAAGAACGTCCGGCGAGGAATATTTAAATAATTCATAAAAGTAAATATATATATATATAGGATAAAACTTAAAAAAGAATCAAGGTAACAGTGCAATTTTTTAATAAAGTTAAATATAGCGAGAAATATAATGAATAATTCATTCTATAACCATGGAGCTCATAATAAATATGATAAGCCTATGTTATTCTTCTGGATTTAAGCAGCAAAGTGAAAACAATACTATTTTTTTCTCTCCTTTCATTCTTTTTGTTCACTTATTTTTTCATATACAAACCTTTTTTTAAAAGTCTTACGAAAAGATTCTTCCTTGACAATTATGTGTGTAGGCATTAATATTCACTCTTAAGAATACATTTTGAATAAGTTTTTCTTCACTATCTCCAATAAAATGATACATCTAACAATGAAAAGCACAGAATGATTTTTAGATAACGAAGCCTCTCGTCGGCAAGTAAGCAAGTCTTCTGGCGAACTGATTTTTTGAATAACATAATGTCTGTTGGTTCTACTTCAGAATGTAACACTAGAATAATGAATATAACACCTTAACTGCAGATTAAAAGTAATGCGATTCGCTCCCCGGTTCCACAGATTTTCGCATAGGCATGTATATGTAGTGATTTGGAGGAGAACGGAAAACCACAAATAAACAAATTTTCTCTTAAACACCACATTTACTGGAATCTAAGCCAAACTATTTTTACAGTGTTAATACTTTTGAAAACTTCTTGGGGTATTCATTGAGAAAGAAATCATTTAATCTGTTATGATTAAGGGATGGTTCAAAAGAAAAATTTATATTGAAACACGAACTTTATTTTTAATCAATATAGTTTAGAATATTGTCATTATAAAATAAGAATTTGTGTGAACATTACGTAGCCGCCAATCCGGTAGAGTGGTTAGTGACGCTGACTGCGGTGCCATAGGGCCTGGGTTCTAATCCCGGAGAAGGCATGGATGTTTGTAAATGTATAGTGCCTTCGCGGTATGGGGGTACTCTAAATAGCTGTCGATTTGCATTTCTTCCCGTGAGGGTGGTGGAAGTGGAAGAGAGGTGGCAGGCCCCTGACTCTCCCCAGGGTGTTCTCTTTCTAAATTGGGGTAGAACTGAACAAAATCGTACTGTCATCTGCACAGTGCTCAAAGCTAAGACTAACACAGGCGTAAAAATCTAGCCCTTCATTGCGATGAATTTCATAGACCTTGATCTGATGCTACTGTCTATCAGGTGGTATTAGTAACAACAAACATTACATTAAAATTATGGTTTTCTTGTAACAAATTGAATTCGAATACTTTTGTTGTTGTCGTCTCTTATTCGCGAAAGATCTGATATATATGTAAGATTAGCTCCAGAAGATTATTGATCGCCAAAAGAAATGGCAATAATAAAGAGATGAGATGTTAAGTAGCTCTTATAGAAAGTCTGTTGCAACCTAGTATGGATGAAGTGAGTATTTAAAGTGAAGGTGGTTGGTCTTAACATTTTTTACAAGTGAGGTGGATTTTTTTGCCGTTATCATAGGATAGAAAGTTCAGGTGGCTATTTATTAGTCTAGCTAGAGCAGTTTGGGAGCCACGGTCACATTTGATTTTCAGCAGAGAACTAGAGGGCGTTCTTATATACCATTGAGGCGAATACTTTTAAAAGGCAAAATTGAATAACATCATTTGTTCCTTTAAAGAAGCGATAAAACTGATAGACATTATAAATATATAACACTGGATAATAATCGATGAATAATTATTTTTTCTTTTGTTATTATGGGCTTATGAATTTTATATTAGACATTATTTGAATAAATACGGTATTTTAAAAATAAAAATTTAATTAAAACAACTTTTTTATATGTTCTGAATTATTTGTCAGTCACACAATTAGCGGTTAATGGAACAGTTATGATTTGCATTAGAATTTGATTCGTAAACTTTTTGTGCATTTGAGTTTTCGGAAAAAAAAACATATGAAATTACAAAATTAATTGAAATATATATATAATTCCTACAGTTAATTACTGTAAAAGGATTATCGATAATTATATAGAAAATAAAAGTTCGAATTGTAGATAGTAATAGATAAATAATAATAATGTGAGTATAGAGAGTTTATTTTAAAAAATTAATTTTAAAAGCAAGTAAAATATGAATCTAGTTAAAATACACAAACAAATATTTTTAAAAAGATTTAAAGATCAATTTGTGATCATTTTAATAAGTCAAAACAACTAAAGAGATTAACCTCTCTCATTTGATTATTTATCGTTTAATAGATAACATTAAGGTTAATGATAAATTACACGTTCAAAAAATGAACTTGTGGAAAGGGACATGAAAAAACCCTTCAGAATGAATATAACACTTAGAAGATCAGAAACCAGATCTTTATTACAGCACCTCAGGAACTGTGCGTATTATAAACTGGTGAATGTAACCTACTAAATTAATTATATCTAGTGACATTTCAGTGAACAATATCCACTAGAATAGTCAGGCTTCGAAATCGAAAGATTAATTTTGCATGAATGCCTATCATTTATTCGAGAGGATGGGAACATCATTTGAAAACGGATCAAAATGCATTGGATTGAATTCCCGTTCTGGCAATATAAATGTCATATTCTGGTGAACGTTCTCTTTGGTTTTATTTTGTGCGGTCGAATGGCATCAACTTAGCTATTGGTCATGAGTTAAGATAAAGGTGTTGCTCCGACTACAGCTTTAAAGGCTCAAATCAGTAGGTAATAGAAACGATGAGGTTAGGTTTCTAAGAGCAGATTAGGGGTGTGATAAAAAATAATTGAACACATTGGAAAAGAATGAATAATTGAAAAGAGGAAATAAATTCCTGTGTAATTCTAAGTAATGGTTAAAATTAAAAGGTTCTAAGATTTCTATAATACCCAATGTGGAGTTATTAAAAATAAATAACATTAATTCAACTTTATCGAATGTAGCTAAATTGGAAAAAAAAACCCAATTTGTACTCAGCGTATTTTATTAATCCCACTATATAATATTCTTGTGTTTCACATTAAATCTGTATAGCAAACAAGAATATCAGGATAAGAAGAATTAGCGAAACAAGGAAATAAGTTAGTGATTTTTTTTGTTGTTGTAAAATGTCTGTTAATAGATGTGTTGAAAATAAGTAACCAGCTGAATCACATCTTCGGGCTCTCCTAGTGTTCAAATAAACAAAAAATTTTTTTATTGTAATTGAACCATTGCGTTTGGTATAAAAACAACAAGAAAAAGAACTCTTATTTCTTAAATATCCTAAACTAAACTCCATGGCACAACAGCCTACTACTAATGCCTACTGTGCCAATTTAAGTATACATGACTATTAGGTAATGAGGTTCATGAGCAGATGTCCCGATTTGGAAATGATATGAAGCGAAAAACTTCAGTGTTTAGTCACAAAACAGATGGTACTCCTTTATCAACCCACTGAAGGGATGAAAGGCTGAGTCAACCTTGCCCACTGTGTTGATAATTTGTCAGCTAATGTTTTCCAGATTTCCGACAGATGGCGCCAACTGTGTTTTTCTTTTTCTATGAGTATAGCGTAGAATTTTTGTAGTCAGTACTTTCAATGTTTTAATATGTGAAGTGTTCCTGTCATAAATAATAAAGATTATTTTGTACTACCCAGGTAAGTGGTCTCTCTTGATTTGGGTGAATGGGGTTGTAGACAGTGTTGGGTAGACACTTTGATAGTTTTGGGTGTCGAGGGTTTGAGTCAGATGTGGGGCGAAATAGGTATCCCAACACAATCGATCATGACCGGCCACTTAAAAAGGCTCGGTGGGCCGCAAGCGGCTCGCAGGTTTAGTATCGCTGACTTAGAATCTCTACAGATTCTCTACGCTTTCATCAGTTTATCTGTATGGAGTGAAGGAGTGAGTGTTAATTAACGCCGCACTATAAAGCAACAAAAAGGCTACTGGAGACGAATCTCTATATTTTATGCCATGGTCGAGGTACATGAATAACATCTGAGCTGGCACTTCCTCTCCGAACTTCCACAGCACGTTATCAGGAGTAATTTAAGCCTCGACGCATTTAACTTGCTTCAGGCTCTTTAGGCGGTGAATCTTCAATGGCATTACGGCGAAAATCATGACATGATGGTCATAACCATAGGAACCAATAGGAACAACAGCCACTTCATTTGCATGGCAGTTCTTTAGTTTGATCACGATTCCTGCTCATGACACTAAAATCCAGGTGTTTTTCCTTGGTTTAAAAATTATTTCCTCAGAGAATTGTACTACAAATAATTATGTTGTTGCTTCTTATCCCACTTGATCGACTGAAACATTAAGATAAAGCCAGTGAACCCGTACTTTTTTAAATAATGGATAATTGAAGCAGGTCTTAAGAGCAGCTAGCTCCTATGGCAACTACTGCAAGCCAAGATGTCGGTAGGAGCAACTTGGGTCACATTATAATTAGAACAAGGAGAGTAAACATTGAGATGCACCACATGCCGATGAGCTCAAGTATGCCCACTACGAAGCCTAACAAGAGTCGTTTCATGTCGCCTACTGCTTGTCCCAAGTAAAGCTGCACTAAGGTTTTCTTCATACCACTCACGTAAGAGGGCCTACCTCCATGAGGAACTGATATATTGTTTGCCCCGGGTAGCAATTTCTGAAGAAGGCATCCACTACATGAACAATCTTTATGGCCCCCCTCATGGCAGCCATAAAGATATGACAAATAATTATAAACATTATAAGTGTGTAATTTACCTCTGATAATTGTTACTTTAACATTCGTATGCAAAAGTATTCTAATATTTGGTCAACGTTTTGAAATAAATAGAATATTCTGCAGTAAAATTACCTTGGTAAAATGAGTATTGTATTCTGTGCATAATCTTATTTATAAATATTAATTTTATATTTCACCTGGATATAATATATGAAATTTAAAAGATATAGTAGTGTAAAAGAAATAATATTATTTGTGTTGTAGCTTCTTTTAGACTTACTGTGTATACTCGTACAATTTAATAACATTACATTTGCAGAAATTACGAATTAATTTGAAACGCAATGAAAAAAGTAAGCTATTAATAGAATATTCTGCATATTTTAGGAAGAGAGGAATAGGCTTTACAATATTACCTTTTTCCCTTTGAAGAATATTTGGAACATATTTGTTACAAACTAATCATAACTTGTTAAAGCGTTGCAAAGAATGAAAACATTTCATTTGCTAAATACGTGATGATTCTTTTAAATAACCCATGAAATGCATTTTTATCAATGGAAAGAAAATTAAGTCGTTATGCTTAATGGAGTTATCAATCAAATACGAAACAAAGAATTAGACATAAAGCACATTCTGGTGGGTTGAACGTATCCATCACAACTGTTATAAATTGAAGCATTTCTATTTTCTAGAAGATGTATCACCTTAACCGCAGCCTTTTTGAAGCGTAACGTGTTTTTCCGGTTTTTATTTAAATCTTGGAATATTTGCATTTTCATTATTAACAAAATTATACTTATATTCTTCGCGAAATAAGGGAGATTGGTAAAATGGAATTACATTGCGTTTCTTACTAGTTGATCAGAAATGGATTATGTTCTGGAAATATATTTCAGAGAATTCAGATATCTATTCTGCGAAAATAATTTTTGCTACCTTGGAATTATCCGATATTGAAGAAAATCGACTTCCTTTGACAAAAATCTCAATATTCAACCGAGAATTTATAAATCATAATTTATTTTCAATAATTTAATATTAATAGTAATTTTTAAACTGTTTTTTAACGCGTACCCTTATACGAGAAATATAATTGCCGACCCTTGTTTACTTATATGTTTTGAGTCTACTTCTTTCGCTCACCCCCAAGAATTACTACGTAACCTCCTTAGGGTACGCGTACAACATTTTGAAGACCACTGCTGTACAGGATGAGTCTTCAGTGACACCACTATTACATAAAGTCGGCTATGATTTTACGACCGTGAGTATTCTACTACCATGGCCACACTCTTTATGTCAGGAAATAGAATTATATTGTTTGTTTCTGTAATTTATGCAATATGCTGCATTATATTTTAAAAAGTTTTTATATTTCAAAATAGAATTTTATAAGAGCTTTTTATTGAAACGCGCTGTGTATATTATTTTTCTTGCAGTAACACTCCCCTTGTAGTAAAAGTGAGATTTATAGGCAAAATTCACATCCCAGAATAAACTTCAAACTGGGGTTTGGAAATATTAGAAGATGCGAACAGGGTTAACAGATGGGTGACTTTATAACCGTTGAGAGACAAAACTGGTGAAAAGTACGGTATCTCCACGGCATCCTCGAGAAGGCTGTAGGATTGACATTTCTGGAAATGTTCAAGCAGTTACATAAACTATCTTTAAAACACACACAAATAACGATTCAATCCATAAGTAAATTCAGTCGTGTATGTTGACAGAGATGAGATGTATACTTTATCTGTCTGAGTTCCTGCTAATGAAACTGTACTAGAGAGCCATTACCGGAGCGTTGTAGAGCTTCTTAATAATGAGTGCGTTTTGTACTATACTGTTTTTTTTTCTAATGGGGCTGCGTATTGGTATTTTTTACCTTTGTAGACCTAGTTCATTCCTCTGGAGCTGGTATCACTTTTTATTTCGGCACCATACACACATATAGGCTATACCAATTAACGCAAGTAATTTTGACGCTCGGCTTCCTCCCCAGAAGGAGGCACCTGAGCTCTGACGATGTGAAATTGAACTTAGGAATTTAATTTTGCCGAGGGCACCCAAGCCAAACGGACATTCTAATGGATTTTTTTACATGCCGCATAATCATACGACGTGGCCGCTGTCGATTTTCTAAATCATGGAAATCCACCAACATGGGCCGGGGTCGTACCCGCAACCTTGGGTGCAGAAGGCCAGTGACAGTCCAACTACGCCACCCAGTCGGTTTATGTACAATTCTAAAAAATTCATTAGAATGTTTAGTTATATATATACTTTGATTTATAGTGGTTTAGATTAGATTTTTATTAAAAAAATAGTGGATCTCTTAAAACTGCTTTAGGTCTGTAGTCTGAATAACGAAAACTGCTCGATACTTTCGAAAAAAAATATGTGCCATAAAAAACGCACTAAATATTTTTCAAGCAGAAGACCTGGACTTTGGATAAAATGATTAATTTTTTTTTATTCGTTCAATGCCAACCTCGATTTTTAGCCATGTGAATGGATTCCCGAAAATAATACACATAATCTTTATCTTGCTTCGTAACTCCAATTTTTTTTGTCTGCTTTTACATCTTGAAGAATTTGATTAACTCTGTGTTGATTTTAGTTTGTCCAAGTTTTGTTGTTTGTGCATCATATGTACGAATTATTTAGTTCTAAGGTAAACTTCTCTGAGACTGTGTAGTAAATATTTGTAATGGGATGTGAGGAAAAATAATGATGTAGAAAATAGGAATTGTTAATAAGATAATTAAGATAAAATTCGAGACATGAATTCAACTAAAAGTAATTAGTATACAGATGAATTTAGGAAATAAATTAAAACTACATTAGAAAAGATGCTAGGTGGCGTAGTTGGTTTGGCGCTGTCTTTGTACGCCTAAGTTTGCAGGCTTAACTCTGGGCCCAAGTCAGTAGATTTTCATGGTGCAGAAAATCGACAGCGTCCATGCTGTATGATTATACGGCATGTTAAAGATCCCTAGACTACTGCTTGCCTTGGGTACTCTGGGAAAAATTAAATTCCAGGTACAATCCTGTATAGTTAGAGCTCAGATGCCTCTCTCTGACAAGGCTATTGGACATCAAAATCACATTGCGGCAATTGATCTCTACCAATATGGTGCAAAGATAAAAATTAATTCCAGGTCCTGGGGAATGTACTAGGTCTGCAGCGGTAATCCCGAGTCAGCAACTCCATTAGAAAAAGAAAAATATTAGAAAAGAGGTAATTAGTTTATGCTAGCCTATTAAGCATTTTTGAAATTTATTTTGTAGAATAAATTATCAGAGTAGTTAAAAGAGAATGAACTTACTTAAATTTCCGAAAAATAGGTTATTTCATTTGATAAATACAGCATCCTTAATTAAAATGCAAATGATTACAAATAAACTCTCTCGTCTAAAATTAATTTGATATTTAATTTGTCAGGCTCATTACACAACACGTTTGATAAAAAATACTTTAAGTTATCGAATAATTTTATTTATACATGACTAAAATGATTAGTAATGATTAAAAAAATCAATTTTTACTCTTTCAAACAAGTTTATATAAGTTTTAAATCCACACATTCATTACACTTAATTATCACAAGCAAATCATTAAAAATAACATGGACTAAAATGATCTTTCATCTTTACTGAACATTAAAAAATTACAAGAAAATCGGCTTTCATTGATTCCTTTTAACATGTTTGTAAAGCATTTATGTATGAATACTTTCATTTACTAACGCTTTCATTATCCCTAACTCTATTTTAAAAATAGCTGTTCTGAATCAATAGAAATGTAACGAAATTCAATCATTAAATAGAAATATCACCAAGCCATTTTGTTCTTCTATGTATTCTTTGAATTACGTCCATCGTTACATTTAATAAAATATTGTTATCAAAATCAATAGAAAAAATCTAAGTCATTCAAAAGGTTTTCAGGAAATTATTCTAAATGATTCAATTCTGCATTAAAATTTGCCTTTATATTTTTTAAAAAGGATTATTTAATCTTTTATTTTATTTAAACGAATCACTTCTCCCAATTGAATTCCTGTAAAAATGAACCTTTTAAATTAGGTAACATTTTCGTTAGGATTTCTTTAACTGAGTTGAAAGGAGATTAAATCCCGTAGCAAATTATAATGTAAAAATAAATTCGATTTTTATCTTTTTTAAAAACTGGAATTACAAGTAAAAGATTATTTCTTGCATTGTGATTGAAAATTTATTTTTATTCTAAATAAGGATCGAATCAATTTTAATATCAGTGAACAATAATTCTAAATCCAAATATTTTATACTTTTTTTTTATTGAATGAGAAAGTAAAAAAAATTAGAACTATATTTATAGAGAGTCTAGAATTATGTTAAAGTCCTCAAATGATTTCTTAAAAAAAATCACTTAAGCATACTAATCGAAATTCGATATAACTTACTCTTGTATATTTCATCTGAGAATTAAAAATACTTTTTTAATTTAGGGAGATAAAGAACTAGTCAAAATATGTTTAGTTAAATGCTTCCTACCTCTTAAAAGAAAAAGCAATTTAAGGGTATTAGGACATGCTCCAAGGAGTAAAATGCCAAAAAGAAAACTTTATTTATGGGACATATATCTTTAAAAAAATTTGCAATAGAGCATAATTTTTTGTGATCCTAATAAAGATATTTTAATCATTCTGTACAAATACAAAAATAATTGTTTAATTATTTTTTTTTTGTGTTTAATTTAAGTTGGACATAATTTTTGAGATCTCATAACACATGCTTATGTTTAGGTACCATTCTCTAAAAATGTATCTCTCAAATATGTAAACTATTTTCGCTCATACATAAAAAAATACACAAAGTGTAGTAAAACTATTTTTTTAGCAAAATATTAATATATTTTCTTTAAAAAATTATAAAACTTTATAACTTTGAAAATTATTATTCTCCTCCCCCCTTTTTCACACATAAATCTATTTTTTAAAGTATGTACTACTTCGACTAAAAAATAGGTTCACTATATGCACAGGTTTCCTGTATAGAAGTATAAAAAAATTGGAACCATATAGTGCAATAATTTTTTTTTGAAAGTGTACCTAAAATAAAAAAAAATAAAAAAATATATATACTTTGGATAAAAAGTGAAAAAAACTAAATATTTGTAAACGTTTGCTTACATTTTTGTCAGTTGCTTTTTTTCATATTTTGAAGGTTATTTTATTAACGAACATATAAGTGTCATACATTTTTAGATTCAGAAAAAATGCGTACTATTTTTTAATACTAAAACAGATTTTTGAACGCTTATGATCTTTTGGTTCTCTTAAAATGATTCTAAAAGAATTAAAATATGTATGAAAAATACGTTCGCATTGATAAACAGAACGTGATATTGTGTGATAAATGAAAAATTACGACATTTAATCAAACACGTGTTTCTTCTTTATTCAACTGTACACCGAAGAGCCAAAGCATTAAGAACACTTACTTTCTGCCTGCAAAACAGCTGCAAATGGCCTTGGCGTAGATGCCACAAGTTCTTGGTAGATTACTGTTGTTATATAACGTAACCAAAAAAAAAAGACCATTTCTCTTTAGAGAAAGATTTACATTTTGGGCATAATACGCCAAATATGGTGGAACTACTGTGTTAATGAACTGTGAAGCAGCCCTTAATTGGCGAGAAAGCAGGGTTTTTAGCGAAAGACGCCTGTTCTTCTGTTCTACACAAGTGATGTGAACTACCACTCTCCTTTCCTTTTAATTTCGTTAAAAATGTAGGTTATCAATTAACAATATTTTTCAATTTAAATTCCTTTTGTAATTAAGGCATGATTTCCAACTGAAATAAATCAACTATGTGAATAAATTTTAAAATAAAGCAGAGTCAAAAATTAACTTTGTGCTTCTGTTCTATCACATTGCGTATGAGGTGTTCTCCATATATTGATTTTATGAATTTGCAAAAGTCACTTAGTAGCGCATCACTGTAAAAAAAACTCCACTAGTACGATCAACTACACCATAACAATTGTAGACAGGTTGCACCAAATATTTAAGCATTGGTCATGTAAAGTCGAGATATTCCGACATGATGATGTTTGTTCTCTGGGCTTCCTTTCTATGAAAACCCGAAGGTGCTCCATTAGATTAAGAACAATAAAGCTATGTGGCCAGGATATTAACATGGTGAGTTGGAATACACGTCCCTCCTTCCATCTGCCTTTCGTCACTCACCCAAGGATTCAGAGTCAAGGACGGGGGCTATTTCTTCAAATTCCGGGTAATAATCTGATAGATGCAGCACGCCCAACAACGTTATTTTTCTGATTTTGTACTATTCCATTCATTTTTATTTTTGTCTTGTAAAATAGAGTAGTTTTCTGTTTTACATGAAAATAAATCGAAAGAAATATTTTTTAACTTAAGTATGATGTTTTATTTTTCTGCTGGAAGTTAAGATGCATATGAGTTTTCGCGAGCCTAACCAGTGACTGTATTTTATTCGATCCTTAATGTAGCTTGAATCAACTCCGAAGATATCTATGTAAGAACCAAAAGCACTCAGATCTGGGAAATATAGATCACGAACTTTTGAAACAGCACTTGCGAAGACGGTCTGAGTGTAAAATTCACATGACTCAGGATTGAAGACATATCTGATATGCAACATCCCTCTTTCCAGACGAAGAACCAAGAGAAAAATCACCAGGAACTTGGAAGAGAAGGTACAGGCTAGATTCGAACCGGGCATCTTCCGATCCGAACGCCAGTACTCTATCGATCATGCCAAGACGATCGGCTTCGCGTGGTGTCTAAGTACTGGTTTTATTTAGAGAGATACCACTACATTACTCTCCCACCAGTGAGGTGTAGGCGAACGATTTTTTTTCATTCGTTTGTTTGTTACGGAGAGAGGATATTTATTTATGTGCTTTATTCTTTCTCTCCCTCTCATTATTTTTTTTTATTTATTTATTATTTATTCTTATTTTTTTATTTATTTTTTCTTGCGGTAGATGGCGCCACGACTGTTCAGAATGTTGCGTTTTCTTACTTCAGTCCAGGGTCACCAATGTAGGCTAGATTCGAACCGGGCACCTTCCGATCCGAACGCCAGTACTCTATCGATCACGCCAAGACGATCGTCTTCGAGTGATGTCTAAGTACTGGTTTTATTTACATACCGCTACAAAGGTACTGTTCCCTCTTTTGTAAGGACATCAAGAAATGATTATTAAATTTTTTTTTAGGTATTACACGGAAATTCCATGTGCCTTGAAAATTGAAAGGCGATTTGTGAAGACTGCAACAAGGCATCTTAAAATGTAAGCAGTGTTGCATGATGATAACTGTGGTGGTAACACGGTGATTTTATTTTAAATATTATTTTATGTCAACTATATCTTAATGTCAAATCTCACCAATAAAATGATTAAATCCTCTTTAAACAGTAAATATGAGATGATGCACTTCTGAGAGATGGCGCGGTTGACGGAGGGTTATTTGTAATTCATCTTTATGCTCCTTGAATTATTCTAGCACAATTATACCATTTTGACATGGGGTGTTCTCCTTTTGGAATATTCCATTTCCAGTTGGGAAATCAGACGCCACATAAGGGTACACAACTGATCCATAAATAGTCTATAACTGTAGCGGACTTTTCTACCATAACTAAGGGTCCCATAGCCATCCATTAACTATCTCCCGTAAGCATAATACCGCCTTCTACAATCTATGTACATGGAGGGAGAAACTGTTTGGCAGTGGAAGACGGTGCACCCTGATACAATCGATGTCAGTGATGGATGAGAAATCATTATTTATCTAACGAGGAAACACCCTTTCTCTTACTTATAGTCAATTATCAGTGTTTCCGAGTCCACTGTAAATGTAATTGGAAACGACACCAATTCAACAAAGGTGTGGCGTTGTTGCACAATCCCATATTCAACAGTGTCCACTGAGCTAAATGTTTCCAAACACTTGCAGCTGCATTGCATTGGACTTTCAGCTGAGCTTGGGCCGGTGCTGTCCGGCGCTGATTTTACTTTACCAAATGGGTCAATTGAGGACGTTATTTTTCTTTAACGACTCTTGGACGTCCAATAGCTAGAGGTCTATACCTGCTTTCATCATCACTTTTTATTCGCTTTGCTTAAATACTAAAAACAGCACATCACGAACAAAATACCAGCTATTATATTTCGGTAATACTCCTTCCTAGTCTTCGGGACATTGTAATTTGCCCTTTTTTGAATTCTCTGAGACCAACGGCTTTTCGTCTCACTCGCAAAAGAAAGTGCTAGAGTACCTTACCTTCTCCAGCAGTTCTTTTAATCACACGTCCCCAACATACAGCGGACTCGTGAGCGTCATGTCATGAGTTCGAGCCTAGTACCACTGAAGATCCATCATGAAGGGGAGTAACGAACGTTAAATCTGTTGGGAGCTCAAAAATCCTCCCATTCGTGTGGTATGAAAGTTAGGAGAGGGGGTGCCAGCTCAGGTGTCGTCCTAGTCACTTGACCAGGATTCAAAATTATGAGGTCCGTCTCTAAAACCCCTCGAGTAGCTGAATAGTGCGACATTAATATTCCCTCCCTCATTCATTCACTCCTCGTCATCCAGACAAGTACACAGACAAATGTGAAACAGTTCATAATATTTTGGCCCTAAGGTGTATATTTCAAAGCACATTCAGTGAATTTTAGTTCAATGCTGTGTTCTGCTTATATATTTCACATAATCTATATATGCACATAAATATAATTCATCATAAACATATACATAATTTTCGATACACAGCATGCCGATAAACAAAATTATGTATAAAAATAATAAAAGATTCACGGAAAGTATATCGAATCGAATGGGATGTGCCTCAACAAAAATGTTAAATGGTAACTTTTCCAAAAAAAAAAAAAAATAATAATTAAATAAAATCTTGTTCTCGATAGTATTTGATACAAGGTAACATGTTTCGTACGTGAAAAATCTTTTTACTCTCTATTTTAGTATTGATGCTTTAGTTTCCCAGTAGATGGTTGAACTCTTAAAAATATATATAAGAGATGGGATATAAATACCAAATATATAACGGTTTCATTTATACTAAGTTTTACTGCAGCTATTTTATGCGTTAATTATTTGTAAAATCTTTTTTTGTAATGTAAGATATAATCATTCTTCTGTGAGAATATTCTAGTACACGTTTAACCGAACAGATCAGGGGTACTCAACCATTTTTCCATTGGGGCCACAAACACATAATACATATTTCAAAAGGGCCACACACGCATGCCAGGTATTTCACGTGGGCCTTAACAAGAGGGTAATGGAAAAAACATACTTTAAGACTAAAGCAAAATTAATTAACATAATTGAACTCATTTTTGGCTTTTATTTTAATAATGTATTAACATTTTTATTAAAGGCACACACAAAAATATTTACTTTTATGCCCTTTTTACTAAGTTTCGAGATATTTTAGATTTTCTTTTTCATCCATGACCAGAGCCTTTTGCTTATATTCTACTACCAAGAAAGAAAATTAATAGCAAAATTTATAGATTTAATTGCTTATTGAAAGAATTTACCGCTAAATTTTTAGTACATCGTGCTCCAATAATGGAATTTCTTAGTGCTATGCTCCCTTTCGGGGCCACTCAGAAAGGGTTCGTGGGCCGCAGGTATAGTATCAGTGGAATAGATCCATGCCTTAAAATAAATGTGCATTTCCTTTTTCAAAAAAATCGATTTGAAAACTTAGAATTATTCGATGTTTTTTTACGATACATTTTATGTGAATATATCGATCAGATATTGATATTCTAAGCCTAACAGTGCTAAACACTTTGAGAGTCCTCTGTTGATTTTTCGTGCACCGCTTATAGTTGCGATACTTATCAGGACTCTAAAACACTTCATCACCGACTGATCGTAAAATGCGCCAAGCAAAACGCTCCTTTTTATTTTACTACAGAGAAACTCCAAAAAAAATTAAAACGGTTATAACGGTGTCATCAGATGCTTCCGAAGGTCATTACAGCAGTATTTAAAAAATTAAAATGCTGTTTTTAAGATAAAATAAAAGGATAATTCATTTTGTGATAAAAATAATATTTTGGAATAAATAAAAAAAATATTTAATACATTCAGTTCAGAAAAATTAAGATCACATTTCTAATTGACCACCTAAAGTTCATATAAAATAAGGAAATACATGCTATATTCAACAGTGTCCACTGAGCTAAATGTTTCCAAACACTTGCAGATGCATTGCATTGGACTTTCAGGTGAGCTTGGGCTGGTGCTGTCCGGCGCTAATTTTACTTTACCAAATGGGTCAATTGAAGACGTTATTTTTCTTTGATGACTCCTGGACGTCCAATAGCTAGAGGTCTATACCATGCTTTCACCATCATTTTTATTCGCTTTGCTTAAATACTAAAAACAGCACATTACGAACAACCTACCAGCTATGATATTTCGGTAATACTCGTTCCTAGTCTTCGGGACACTGCAATTTGCCCTTTTTTGAATTCGCTGAGACCAACGGCCTTTCGCCTCACTCGCAAAAGAAAGTGCTTGAGTACCTTACCTTCTCCAGCAGTTCTTTTAATCACAGGTCCCCGACATACAGCGGACTCGTGAGCGACATGTCATGAGTTCGAGCTTAGTACCACTAAAGATCCATCATGAAGGGGAGTAACGAACGTTAAATCTGTTGGGAGCTCAAAAGCCCTCCCATTCGTGTGGTATGAAAGTTAGAGGGGGTGCCAGCTCAGGTGTCGTCCTAGTCACTCGACCATGATTCAAAATTATGAGGTCCGTCTCTAAAACCTCTCGAGTAGCTGAATAGTGTGACATTAATATTCCCTCCCTCCCCGTCATCTAGACAAGTACATAGACAAATGTGAAGCACTTCATAATATTTGGGCCCCTAAGGTGTATATTTCAAAAGACATTCAGTGCATTTTAATTCAATGCTGTGTTCTGCTTACATACTTCACATAATCTACGTACATAAGTATAATTCATCATACACATATGGATAATTTTCGATACACAGCATGCCTATAAACAAAATTATGTATAAAAATAATATAAGATTCACGGGAAGTATATCGAATCGAATGGGATGTGCCTCAACAAAAATGCTAAATGGTAACTTTTCCAAAAAAAAATAATAATTAAGTAAATAAAATCTTGTTCTCGATAGTATTTGATACAAGGTAACATGTTTCGTACGTGGAAAATCTTTTTACACTCTATTTTAATATTGATGTTTCAGTTTTCCAGTAGATGGTTGAACTCTTAAAAATATACATGAAATATGGGATATAAATATCAAATATATTATGGTTTCATTTATACTAAGTTTTACTGCAACTATTTTATGTGTTAATTATTTGTAATATATTTTTTTGTAATGTAAGATATAGTCATTCTTCTGTGAGAATATTCTAGTACACGATTAACCGAATAGATGAGGGGTACTCAACCTTTTTACCATCCGGGCCACATACACATAATACATATTTCAAACGGGCCACACACGCATGCCAGGTATTTCACGTGGGCCGCAACATGAGGGTAATGGAAAAAACATACTTTAAGACTAAAGCAAAATTAATTAAAGTAATTGAACTCATTTTTGGCTTTTATTTTAATACTGTATTAACATTTTTATCAAAGGCATACACAAAAGTATTTACTTTTATGCCCTTTTTACTAAGTTTCGAGATATTTTAGATTTTCTTTCATCCATGACCAGAGCCTTTTGCTTATATTCTACTATAAAGAAAGCAAATTAATAGCAAAATTTATAGATTTAATTGCTTATTGAAAGAATTTACCGCTAAATTTATAGTACATCGTGCTCCAATAATTGAATTTCTTAGTGCTATGCTCCCTTTCGGGGCCACTCAGAAAGGGTTCGTGGGCCGCAGGTTTAGTATCAGTGGAATAGATCCATGCCTTAAAATAAATGTACATTTATTTTTTCAAAAAAATCGATTTGAAAACTTAGAATTATTCGATGTTTTTTTACGATACATTTTATGTGAATATATCGATCAGATATTGCTATTCTAAACCTAACAGTGCTAAACACTTTGAGAGTCCTCTGTTGATTTTTCGTTCACCGCTTATAGTTGCGATACTTATCAGGACTCTAAAACACTTCATCGCCGACTGATCGTAAAATGCGCCAAGCAAAACGCTCCTTTTTATTTTACTACAGAGAAACTCCAAAAAAATTAAAACGGTTATAACGGTGTCATCAGATGCTTCCGAAGGTCATTACAGCAGTATTTAAAAAATTAAAATGCTGTTTTTAAGATAAAATAAAAGGATAATTCATTTTGTGATACAAATAATATTTCGGAATAAATAAAAAATATTTAATACATCCAGTTCAGAAGAATTAAGATCACATTTCTAATTGACCACATAAGGTCCATATAAAATAAGGAAACACATGCTTAACATTATAGAAATTCCTGTAGTATTGTTTCTTGAGAAATTCTTGAAAAACGTCTGACCAGGAGCTATAACAGGGGCTGGCAACCTTTTAGCTGTGTTGTACCAAATCAAACTATCAATATTATTCAGCGTGTCACAAAGTAGGACATTTTTGGAGCAATTCGATTCCTGAGATAATGCATGCAGAGCTGAGAATAGAGGTCAATAATGTAGATTTACCTTTTTTTACATATCAATTTTGCATCATTTTCAAAGGTATTTAACATAAAAACAAACAGCATAAAATATAACTATTTCTTCAACATAATATATCAACAAGTTTATTTTTTTATATATGTATTTGTAAACATATTTATTAAAATATAAAGAGACAACATAAAATATAAGTATTCCCCTTCCCATAAAATATAAGTATTCCCTTTAAATAAAAAATAATAATAATGCGAACCTAATACTTCCACCACTCTATATCGTATCTCAAAATCAGGGGTATATAATTTGGACTTTCCATTCTGAGCATTCAGTTGGAACTTCTTTGTGGACTCTAAATATTGTTACGAATTTTTTGTAAAAAATGGTGTAAATAACTTGTATTTGGATGTGTAATATATATATATATATATCTTACTCTAAATTAGATTACATTTACGTTAAAATTGTAATATTCACAAGCAATGCTGTCCCTTACGTTACAACGGTGATTCAATGGGAACTTGGCGAAATCTTGGTGATAGAGCCAAGTTGGCGTCATTTTTGGCGACTTTGACGACCATTTTGAAGACTTGGAGATCATGTTGGTGACCATTTTTGGCGAGTTCGCGACCTTCTGGATTCTTCTAGAAATTAGTAGTGGAATACACTAATTTAAAGATCTATGACGCAAGCGGGTCTTTCTCGAATTGTCCGTGAGTGATATAAATAGAGACATATTCGCCGAAAGTCAGTCAGTCTATTTTTGACTAGTGATCAGCTTGTTTTGACTGTTGAAGCGATTAGTGATTACTTCGGTTGTTGAAAGAGTGATTGCTTGTGTGAATAATTTTTTTATATACGTGCATTTTAGACACCGATAATTGCGTCTGGGTGCTGTTGAAAGGGTGAAGACCTTCTGGGACTTATTTTGTGAATATTGCTGCTGAATCCTGTATTTAAAAGATTGGATTTTCAGCAATAAATGCTCATCGCTCTTAAAGAACTGTCTTGTTCTTTGCGACTGATCTGCGTAAAATCCTCGAACCCCGACCAACGTAACAATGTTTTTCATGTGATAAAAGGTTTTCTGATTTAGATATGTCGAACCAAAAGTACATGCAGAGTAAATGCAATTTTCTTCCCCCCAAATAATTAATCTTTCCAGCAACGATATTCAAATAATTTACATAATAGCTGTAGATTTATCCATAAAGTTATCTTTTAGATTTTTTTTCTTAATTCCGTAAATGTCCAAATTCTGAGGATATTTGTCAAACAAGGTTCATTACAAGTTTATCAACTTCCATCCACTCAAAAATTGTCAAATTTGTAGTGTCACTGAGAATTGTTCCTCATGTCGCAAGGGGCATACGTGCCAAAGGTTTCTGACACACGAGTTACAGCTAAAAATATTAATTTTATTTTAAGCTACATATTTCTAATATTGCTATACATGTCGAAATTTAATACCTTTGCCTTTTCACGACAGCTTGCAATATGCTTAAAACACCAATATGCTTAAAAAAAAAACTTGTTTTTTGTTACATGTAACTAAACATACTACTTAATAGAATTAAATAATGGACGAATTTTATTTTAATGTTTCAACACTACTTTTAATTGTATGATTGTGGAAGACAAAATTCCCTAAATGTTTGCTTTCTATAAGTACACTCTGCATGCTATGAAGAATGATTCATATATCTTCAGAGAATTTCCCTCATAATTAAAAAAAAAAAAAATGTTCATGTATTCTGTGTATGTATAAATACAATCGAATCTCTATATAATGAAGTCGCTAAATCCCGAAAAGAAGTTCGTTATATCAAAAATTCTTTAAATAGAGATTCATCTTTCAATTTTCCTTATATAAACCACATAAAACAAATTTTAAATTCATAAACACGATAGATTTATTTAAAATTGTAATTATTGACACTTTTTTTGAAAAGTAATATTTATTTACTTTATATATCTTTCTTATCAAAGAAGAATAGAAAACACAGAAAGAAGGAAAAAACCATAGGGAAGTTTATAAACCCCTTTGTACACTTCCTAAATAATTAAAAAAATTTGTTTGATGCTCACTCTCTTACTTTTTGACATTTTCAAACTAAAGGAAACGAAGTTACCAGTGCGATGATTCAAAGCTACAAATTAAAGGAGACGAATTCAAAGACAAGAGGTGGCCGCGGTAGCTGAGTGGGCAAGGTATCGGATCATTGTTTGCCTTGTCACGAGTTCGAACCCAGTACCGTTAAGGACCTGCCGAGTAGGGGTGCGATGCACGCTAAATCTGTTGAGAGCTGAAACGTCCTCCCTTTGGTGTGGTGTGGTAGTTAGGAGAGGGGGTGCCAGTTCAGGTGTCGTCCACGTCACTTGACCATGGTTCAAAATTACGTGGTTTGTGATCAATAGCCCTCTTGTCCAGAAATACCTTAAAAACAGTCATTAAAAATATTGAATCACAAGAGACAAAGTTCGTTATATAGAAAATGCCTTTCGCTATTGGGAAGTTATTTTATGAAGAAAAAAGGGAAATTTTCTTTCTTCCATAAAAACGTTCACTACATAGAAAAATTGTCAATATAGAGGTTCGTCGTATGGAGGTTCGACTGTATGAATCCACATAATTTAAAGCATGGGGTAATACATAGACTTACATTGCAATCTGGATAGAAATAAATATAAGCTTTTTTATTATATTTTCAAAGCAACAAACTGCACATTATCTTGCCGATCACTGTTCAGTATCAAAAATTTTCCAAGAATCTCAATTCTTGCTTTAAAAAAATCTCACCTTCATTACAAAATAAATCCTGGATGGGAAGCATTTTACAATCATGGACAAACCACATCTCTTAACCCGCGGTCACTCGCGGGGTGTAGAGAACACCCCAAACTCTCTTAACACGTGTATTTAAATAAGAAAAATTTTTTAAGTCAATTATGATATATATTTAGTAAGTATAAGAGGTTTTTTGTATTATACAAACAAAATTGTTAAATTTATTGCATTCAAATGAGACTAGCATTAATTTAAACTAAACCTACAAAATTTTCATTTTGAAGTACACAATTTTATATTTTTTTCATTAACCACAAGTAAAACGTATATACCATTAATAAATATACTTTATAACTAATGATAAGGATAGTAAAAAGTAGAAAAATAATATTTTAATCATTTTTCAAACATTCAGAGCAGACTGTATTCATATGCTTTAAGCACATATTTTTCTTGCATTGAGGACAAAAAAAAATAATTTTTACATTTTTTACCCGTGGGCAAGCAGTGCAGCACCCCTTTTTTAGGGGGATTAATGCTCTTTTTAATATCTTCTGTGTCAGTAAAGCTTCTTTTGAGTGTTTTGTTAAGGTTTGGGAAATCCGATCTCATACCACTGTGGCTGCACAAGATCCATTCTAATCTCCTCTAATAATATTGAATGTCTCATTTATTTTCAGGAAGAACCGAATGATAGACAAAGGAAGCATTAATTCCTGCATATTAAGTAGATGATAAAATATTCGCAATGGCCAAAGGTTACATATTCGCGATACATAATATATACTGCACATTTCATCAGTGGTATCAACACCACCTGTATTATAAAAATTTATGATTTCAAGTTTCATCTCTCCAACTTTGGTTACGAAATCACGCAGTTATCGAATTCACTTAATTCATTTTGTCAATCTGTTGATACAGTATCTAATGGACGACAAAGTCGCTATTTCTCCCTTTCTCATGGAGTTTTTGTCATAATTTCTAGAAAACGTTTTGAAATATTTTTTAAAAAAATTGTATTTTGCAAATATTTTATAGAATTATATTATTTTTATACCACATTTATTGAAATTTTAAATAAAATATTCGTGCATATTAATATATTTGAAAAAAAAAACGTAAACGGAAAGAGTAAAACGTACTTTTCCGTAGATGCTTCGAGTACGAAAATATAACTCAATCACTCGCGGGGTGTTCTCAGCACCCCAAATAAACTTTTGAAGGTCGTTACATTCCAATCGTCCTAGCGAGATTGATTACATCAGGTGTGAAGTTTCAATGACCTAAAATGGGCAGCTACAGAAAAAATCGTGGCTCTGCGCATTATTTTTAGAATTGTAGGAGGCTTTTCTTGTTGCTGGAGTGTACAGAACACCCCGCGCGAGTGATCGCGGGTTAAAAACACTGGCGTTCATAAACTCACTATAGGAATTAAAAATAAGTGCAAAAAAGGTAGAAAGAAAAAATTTCAGACCGGTGAACTGGTTGCGGTCAACCCTTTCGGTAGCCCGTAAACTTAAAGGCAAACAGGTTAAGGGGTTAAATATAACCAAATGTTTACTTTCAAAATAGATATCTTTCAGACAATGCGTTATATTTTGAAATCTTTTTAACCCGCGATCATTCGCTCTGGGTGTTCTGTACACCCCAGTAACAAGAAAATCCTCCCAGGATTCTAAAAAGAATGCGCAGAACCACGATTTTTTCTATTGCTGCACATTTTATTTGCACATCCCTCTTTCTCGAACGATTGAAATGTAATGACCTTCAAAAGTTTATCTGGGGGCTGAGAATTCCCGCGAGAAGTTGAGCATATGTATACAGTTTGCTCTGAATGGCTGGAAAATGATTAAAATCTTATTTTTCTACTTTCTGCTATCATTATCTCATTAATTATTAAGTATATT
>BMAV01022886.1:529170-574653 GCA_019973955.1 Trichonephila inaurata madagascariensis
TCTATATCTATCTGTCTATATCTATCTGTCTATATCTATCTGTCTATCTATCTATCTATATATATAGATGTATTTATATATGAAATCGCATCAATATATATATAACACCGTTTAACCGATCACTATAAGGATTGGCATGTATACGGATATTTTTTGGAGAAAGATATCCTCTTTGTTGTAGATCCCCACCAGGTGGCACTACAGCATATCAACATTTGCACCATTCAATCAATCGCCAAGTTGCCTTGATGGTCGCAAAAAAAGATGCCAACTTAATTCTATCACCAATATTTCGCAATGCTTCCATTAAATCGCCATTATAATACAAGGAACGGCGTTGCTTGCGAATATTACAAATTTAACATAAAATAAGTACAACTGAAAGTAATATTAACTTATTAAACATCCAGATATAAATTATTCACTCTATTTTAAGCGTACTTTACACACAACTAGGAACATTGTGTTACTTTTGCTGAGCAGAGATCAGCTTAGGAAGGTGTTTTCAAAAAGGGAGTTACGGAGCGCTATAAATAAAAAAAAATTCTTTTTATCAGCTGTTAGATCCACAGACTTAAAATTTAACAAATATATTTTTTTTTTGCTCCGCTGAGATATGCAAAAAGTTTTTTTTTTTGTTTCATTTGCAATTCACGTAAAATTAACTCATTTAATTTTTCAATTTACCCGTGCGAAGAGAGAGAGAGAACGGGTATACCAGCTACTAATAAAGAAATCCGATAAAAGTATTGTAAAGAATAAATTTATTCTAAAAATTTCTAAATGATGGCATGGATTTTGTTATTTTTTAAATAATCCACTCAATACGTTTTTACGAAAGGAAGCCAAATTAAGTCGTTATGCATAGTGAAGTAATCAATCACTATGCTATGAAGAATCAAACAGAAAACAAACTCCGTTTGTTTGCTGGGATGTGTCACCTCCCTTATAAATACCGTTCCTACGATACCATTTATACAGAAGATGTATTATCGAAACTCCACCCATTCTGAAACATTGTTAATATTGTTTTTATTTTTAACTATATTAGCAATATCATTATTATCAAGGCGAACAAAATCTGTATTACAGATGCAAATGTTATGCAGTTCTATTATTTCAATTTTTATTAAGAAGTGAATATTACTTTTTTTGCAATAGACTGAATAAAATTTTAGTTGGAGCATAGTTGAGGTGGATAAGAGAAAGAAGCTAATTAAACAAGCTGGATTTAGAGAGCTAAAGAAAAAATTGTGGAGTTGAATCTTATAATTTTGAACTCTGAAAATGTCAAGAAAATGAGATCGACTTAATACTTTGTTTGTTTTAAAATACATACCGGTTGTCCTAAAATAGACTTACGGTTCTGAAAAGTTTAAACATAATTACAGTTCTTGTTACAAAAATCAATACAGTAAAATCTGTTTTAGAGCTGTAGATAGGGATCATATATAGAGAAACCACACAACAAAAAAGTATTCAAAAATATATATTTCATTAATATATATAATTAACGATCAACTTTGTCGACATACAATTGAATTTTTATTGAATGAACATAATAGGGATAGAAGAATAGGGGCGACATTCAAAAAGAGTTACACTTATCAACCACGTCAGTTATTAACGCGAAATTCATGAGAAAGTACCTCCAAACCAAATAAATAATTAAATTACATATGGAAGCATTTTAAAAACTTTTATATTCTAATTGTATACATAGAGAAGTTTTCAAAACATACATACATAATTCACTGGTATTCATCATAATCCAAAGCACGCATCTTTCAGTGATAAATTCGTTCAAAATCAGTTTCGTCATTTGAAATTACAATTTCAATTTATTTATTTTTTAGCACTATAAAGTAAGTGATAAGTTTTTATGATGATGGTCGGTTGGTCAGTTGCTTTAAAAACTTTACAATAACCAGATATGCATAATCAAAGCTCTTTTTGAAATGTGTATGGATTACAAGAACATACTTTTTCGACTGATTGGAAAGCTTGATTCCTGCATATATTTTATCCCCTCTCAAAGCATCCGGTTCTTCTTGTTCGTTTTCATAATCTATGAAATTATAGATGATGTCACTGTCATTGAAAATTTCGTCTTCAATCAAGCTCGGGCCTATCAGCTCGTGGAGGGAAAGTAACTGAACGCGCAATGTGTCGAGAGTCTGCTTATAACAAATGAATAGAGCGACCCGGAGTATATATATATGAGCATTAATAGAAAAACATTTCAGTGGCACGAAAGCCCTTAAAATTCAGCATAAAAAGGACCCTACAAAAATAGGATCTAATGCTCTAGCAGCGAATACACATGTGACAGGACACAAATATTTCTTTCAGGAATTCATTGTTTTAGTTTTAAAAAAGTCCAACAAATATTACTGTGTAAGTTATTGTACCATAAATCAAAGAAAAATAATTTAAAGTGACGGGACAAATCGAAATAATTCAATTAATGAAATCATATTACAATATTTTAGAAGTATCCACCATCAGTCGAAGTATTCGAATCATCGAAGTATTCCGAGAATGACATCAGCTGACATTTTCCTTAAGATGGCTAATGCAATGACTGCATATTCGTCACTAATTTTATCTCAAGTTTCTCAAGTGTTGCCGGGGATTTTCCAATAAACTGTACCTTACAACCTACCTTAAAGTCAGTTGTGTAGTGAAGAATAATAGCCCCCAACCACCTCCTGAAAAATCAGATTTTGGGCCCAAAGCCAAATCCTTCAAAATGTACGTACTAGCCTTTAGACAAGATTTGGCCTCCCTAGAATCGTCCCACCCCCGATATGCGGGGTGTACGTTAAGCCTCTACCCAAAGAATGAAATGGCGCGGATTCAAGTCAAGAATACGGTTGCCACTATATTCCCTTTCCTGTGGGATATGTGTAATTTATTTCAATTAAACAGTTATCAAAATCCTCTGAAAAAATTGTAAAATGTCAGTTTGCATCTCTCAAACCGCCTAAATTTTCTTCACTGCTTACCTAAACCAGACGCCGTGGAACATTTGGCCAATGTATTTTCAATTTCGATAAAATAGTACAAGATGTGGGCATACCATTTTGAAATTCACTGCGCCTTATACGTCCAATTACACTTTTATGGGTAACAGCTGCCCATATATGGTTCTTTTTTCAAAAAGGGAATGCGGGACACGCTTGAGTGTTCCCAACTCCCGAAATTTGCTAACTTCAATTATTGACGAATCCATAGAGATCGAAATGTCTTTCATTTGAAAACAATATCCATCTCACATTAAAAAAATTATTTCATGCAATGCATTCTTAATAGTTATATTCTATACAGAAACGTTCGGAAATGGTTTCTGTATTGAACTTTGTACGGGAACAAAGAAAGGAAACGTATTTATTGTAAGCAACTCTGTTTTGCTGATTTGATATACGGTTGTAGTTTTCCGGGTTGGTTTTCTTGGGGAGCGTGTAATTTGTTTGTCAAAGAACTGTACATATGTTTCTGTAATAACCGACCAATGCGAAACAACCATTCCAAATTTCTCATTCGCATGACTACCACACACATTTTTTTTTCTTATTCGTCTGTGGACCAATTGCTATTTGGAATTTGCACTCAAAGCTTCTTGTTGACGTAATACTACGACCTAATGGGCAGAAATCGCGAATTCAAAGAAAATCCTTCCCTCCAACAAATATGTCTTTTCAACACTTCCCCACAAAATGTGCAGTTTAGCTGTCTACTGCTTATTCATTCACGTCACATTCACCGTTCGCTATACGTCACTAGGAAATCCAATCACGAAGCGATCCTTTATCATATATCAACATGTTTTTATAAGCCTGATGAAAGGGGTAGGCCTAGTTCGATAGGAAGCTACCTGATTGGAGGATCGAACGTGGAAAGGGGGAGCGGCTAAGTGGTGCTTGTAGACAGAGTCCAGGTGGAGAAAAGTGAGTCCGGAAGTGGAGACGAGTGACTGATTTGCCATTGGTCGAGAGCAGGAAGTGAGATTGCTCCAGATTGGCTGACCTGAAGTTATGAAAAACAAATTTCAAAATCTTGCTTGTGTGGGTGCAGAGTTAAATGTAGAAATTTAGATAAAAGTTTTTATACTTAGATTATAAGATAATACTTTATTAATTTAGAAATTTTCATTAGACACCGGCAGATGAAGAGATTTATTATTAAGGATGATTGTATGAGTATTTTCGTAATCAAAACTAGAAAGGACCTTATAAAGGATTTGCAGTATCTTCTATCAGATTATATTTGAACTAAAATCAAGAAATACTTAGGAGGAAAAGATTATGTGTGGTCCCTATGAAAAACTGCCCATTATTTTTGCTAACGATACGTGTTGCATTTGTGTAATCTTAAGTAAATTAATAAATAGTTGTCGCTCAAAAGGAAATATTACTGAACCTAATTCCGAAAATATACCACTTTTATATACCACGAAAATATACCACTAACATTTTTAGATTAAAAAAAATAGAGGTAGTAAAAAATTAGATTAAAAAAATAGAGACAGATTTATTTGGTGCGATAGAAAAAGAACAAGCAATGCTTGATAATAGTTTGCTTTTGTTGTTCTTGTGTGTGTGTGTGGTAAACATTTCATAAATCAAAATTTATTACTTAAAAAAATGAGAATTATATCGTTTTAATGCTATAATTTTAATGTTGCATTTTAATTTGATTACAATAATTTGGAAAATCTGTTTAATTAACTTTCTAAAATGTAGATGTATAACTATTAGATTCACAAAGGACTCCTTTTTAAATAAACTATTAAAAATTACGGCAATGTGCGAAGATTTCTCAGAAATGGTAAGAAACACTTTCGAGTATAAACTTGTAAAAAAAATTTTTG
This sequence comes from Trichonephila inaurata madagascariensis, assembly GCA_019973955.1. Classification (NCBI taxonomy): domain Eukaryota; kingdom Metazoa; phylum Arthropoda; class Arachnida; order Araneae; family Nephilidae; genus Trichonephila; species Trichonephila inaurata. The sequence continues at coordinate 534,044 of BMAV01022886.1, forward strand.
GAGAAAGATTAGAAAAAAATATATTTTTTAACAATAAAGAATATAAAAGAATAAATATATGCAGTGACAATAAATAAATACAAGAGTGTAATGAATGAGAGAGTTTTTGTCTTACCTCTTTAAACCGATGAGCGTTAGAAAAAAGAAAAATATAACTTCTTAATTAGAATGAATTATGCAGTAGTTGTTAATATTGCACATCCATTTTTTTCACCACGCATTAAAAAAAGTACGACGAAAGTTGCGATGTCAACCTCATTATGTTTAAGGCTAGGGTTTTTCATAATATGTGGCTTAATTAAACCTAATTCTAAGTAATTTTTTTTACAAATGTATTTTTAATTTTTTTCCGAGATTTTCCTGTTTTTTTTTTTCTCTAAGATTGTTTTTTTTGTGAAAGGAGATTAGTTGTTTATTTTAGAAACATTTAGCGTTAATAACTATCCCTGTATGAAAATAGTTTTTTTTAGTTTGTTACGTGAAGTTAGAGAAATAATGATAATTAAATATAAATTCAGCAAAAATTTAAGTCATACGACATTTTATTGTATTTAACTAGTTTTTCGATGAAATGTTTGAATTAATATAGTTAACGCTCTTTTAATCTGAAGTAGGTCTTTATAAACTAGTTTTATGTTTCTACTTAAGAGTGCCTTTTACACAGAAACTAATTGATTCATGTGAAGAAATCTTTCTTAGACCTGATAAAATTGTATAAATTCTGTGAAAATTTCAAACAATAATCTTTTGATGGTGAGTATAACTACCTAAATTATTGTAAATATTATTCAACAGCAATTGGAATAATAAAGCATTCATAATACTTCAAGAGAATTAGTTGTCTACTAATTCCCTAGCTTAACTGATCAATTAAATGGATTAGGCTCTTGGACAATGATTCGCAACCACAGTGTGTCGACAAATTCTTGAAGTTTGCCGCCAATTTTTTTTTTTTTTTAATTTTTAATTATACATTGTGAAAAAACAATTCCGAAACTGAATCATTCAGCTGCCTTATAGAAATAAATTAAGGTTATTCATGGTATGTTTAACTTATTCTGTTGACGAAAAAAAAAGGTTGAGAATCACTATTCTAGATGATAAACATTAAAGTATTGTGATGTATATTCTGTGAAGTTTTGCTGATATTATGCTGCTAAGAAGGTATCTAAAATAATAAAAATGACAATAACATAGCCTTAATCTGAAACAAGTAATATAAAAAAAACATTTTTTAAGTCAATTCTATTTAGATCAACAAAGAAAAATTTATATTTTAGCTACTTTTTATTAAATAGCTACAATTAATATAAATATGTTTATACATAGGACAGAATCACAACATTAAGTGGTCATTCATTTTTATTCATTATCATTAAAGTATCGTACAGTCATCCAAAACAATCGTGTTTATAAAATTTCAAGTTCAAGGTGAGAAAAAAAATCTTTTAAAGTTTTGACCCAAGTCGTTAAAATTGAAACCAACGTGGCTGTATCTGTAATTCTGTAATTAGTTTCAGTCAATTGTTTTTAATTAATTATTATTACATTATCGTATTTTTATCTAAAACAATAGTGTATGGAAAATTGTAACTCAAACGAATGCTTTAAAATGTGAGAAAAAAACCTTTTCATGTTTTGACACAAGTCACCAAAAATGATGCCAACGTGGCTGTATTTATAATTCTTTGAATAATTAGTTTTAATCAATTAATTTTTATGAATTATAGTTAAACTACTATATTGTCATCCAAATTAATCATGTATATAAAATTTCAGCTCAATTGAGCGCTTCAAAATATATTTTATTAATGGTTGAAAATTCCATGAAGATAAATAAATACATAGAGAGCGTGAACTAATAGTAGGAAGTGAAAAAAATAAAAAAAATAATAAAAATAAAAATTGATTATATTAATACTTCTAAGACGTTCCAAATGTTAACTTTATTTATTAACTTGGTACATTGCAAGCGAATGATAGTTCTTTATATTCTAATATTGTTCTATACTTCTTATATATCGATAAAGCACATTAAATATTTATGTATGCACACACGCATATAGGCTTCAAAATTTAGTATTAACAATCACACACATGACGACAAAAGCATGCATGTAAAGTTGCATCATTTGAAATGCATTCCACTATCCCAACTCTTCGTTTTCTGAATGTGTTCACCCATATTTTCTGATCGTCACATAGAAGATTTGTGCTTTTCACAGGATCGTAGACTACTGATATGTAAAGCCGGGTTTGCCGTAACTTTATGGCAATTTCATTGAATAAGGGAATATGAACTTCATTTTGTTGAACATTTAATTATGTGAATAACATTCAATAAAACGCATGAGCCAGAAATACTTGCATTTTTTTGCTACTAAGTGAGAAAGCGCTGCATTGAATATGAGCAACTATTAATAATGTAAGTTTGAGAAATTACAGAAAATAATGCAAAAAAAAAAAAAAATATAGAAAGACTAAAAAAATGTCTATCAAAAACACTACAACTAAGCCAGTGTTTCTCAAACTGTGGGGTGCGCCCCCTAGGGGGGCGTGATAACCCTTCAAAGGAGGAGCAAGCATATCGAAAAGTCGAAAATAAAAGATCATTTAAAAAATTATCAATTTATTAAAATGAAGAAAAATTATATATATATATACTGACATAATAAAAAATAAAAAATACACATTTCCTCTGATATGCTATACTTATAAATGTATGAGTACGACACAATATATTTGATTGATTGATTGAATATTAACGTCGCACTGTTCAGCTACACGAGGGCTTTTGGCGATGGACCAAGTAATTTTGAACCATGGTCAAGTGACGTGGACGAAGCCTGAGCTGGCACCCCCCTCACCTAATTATCACACCACACCACACCAAAGGTAGGACGTTTCAGCTCTCGACAGATTTAACGTGCATCGCTGCCCTACACGGCGGGTCTTAAGTGGTACTAGGCTCGAACTCGTGACAAGGCAAGCCACGGTCCGATACCTATATCACTCGGCTACCGCGGCCTCACAATATATTTGATACTAAGTATCAACACTAACATAAGTTAAGAACAATGATAATTTCTAGTGATTCCCATGGGCTTGTCATATACAAAATTGTATACAAGATTTAATACTTAGCTTAATAGTTTGTACGGTTTATAATTAAGGTCGTATTGTAGCTTTAGCGTCAAAGTACATTATTACTGCATTCAATACATTGTTATTGTATGGGGGGAGCGCGATGAAAATTATTGAAAATTGGGGTCGCGAATATTGAAAGTTTGAGAAGCACCGAACTAAGCAATTTATGTTTCCTATGAAGTTATCTTCTACTTATACGTTTTTTTATGTCTCTAGCGCTGTTATTATTTCATGCGAAATATGGCTACGGTAGTCATGATCAAAGTTCTTGAACTGTAAGTTCGAGTTCTAGTGCCACTGAAGAACTGCTGTTTTGAGGATCGGAGGCACATTCAATTTGTCGATACTCAAAAGTTCGGAACCAGTTTGATATCACGGGGCACGCGCCAAGTAGTTGTTTATGTTCGCCAAGATGAGCGATAACATTGTAAAATGGTTACTTTGATATTTTTGCATTCTTTTAGAATTTGGAATTCCAGTTCTTTTTAGTTGATATTCATTATTAATGTTAATATATGTTCTGAAATTATTTTATCAATAATATAATATAAAAATACAATTATTATATGTAATAATCATACAATATTCGTTATTTATAAATGCTTTTTTTATATTTGTAAATATTATTATACATATGTTGTTTATAATTATTATTATTTTTTATAATTATTATTATGTTTATTTATAATTACTTTACATGAGCATTCTTATGAATAATTTTTATATTACGAATTTAATATAACAATTTTTTAAATTTTTATATTATTTTTAATTACTATTAAATTATATCGTAAAATTATTATTATATACTACATATTATTAATATATGTAGCTTTTGGTTATATTATATTGGGTTTTATTATTTATTGATTGATCTTGGTTATATTTAATCTCCTATAATCTACTTTTGAAATATATTTCGATGTATTTCAAAACAATTTTTTAAAGTTATATTCCTGCCGATTTGATACCACTAGGCCGCCATCTTGGATTCCATTCCAGCGACAACTAGCGTTGCTTGGTGTGATTCCTTTATCGCACCAAGCAGCACTTGGCGTCATTCCCCGTGATATCAAACTAGCACCCAAAATTCTACTGTAGGTGTGATGTGCAAATTTGGACAGGAGGGTGTCATATCCGGTTCATATTGGTCCCCTGATCGTGGTTTTGGCGTTTTTGGCGATAGATCGTAATTGTGTGATCGACTGCCGAAAACAGTAACTTTGCTTCAGAATACGACAAAAATTAAAATTAAACTCAGTGCAGTGTTAGCGTGTTCCACCATTTTTTTTTTTAATATTTTTGTTATACATTTATAAATACTTTTACTATATAAAATTAATCCCATTAACCCTTTAGTCATATTATATATATATATATACATATACGAGGGTTGGGGCAAAAACCAGTCCGGCTGGAAAATATGACATATACAGACGAATGTTCAAGGTGTTAACTACATGTGTGGACAATGAATAGCACTGAAATGTCGTAACACATTAATTTATTACGGTAGTATATATACACAGGGCAATATAGCCTTCACTGGGCGAAAGAATGAAAACACAGTACACATAAAGTTGACATGACAAACCCTGGCCTATAGACCCTTAATGTAGTCCCTGACCCTTAATGTACTCCATGAGCTGCTCGATAACGATACGTGCCAAGTCGGTCCGCACACTGACCGGTCGTACCGAACGTTGCTCATCCCTGGTTGACACACGTCTTTGCTGAAACTTTCCTACCCACCGTGCTATTGTACACAGTATGGTAGGGCATTATTCCTAAGGGCTTTCATTAATTCACTGTGACATTCCATCGCATTTCTCTCTCGGAGAACGGCTATTTTGATGTCAGCGCGCTGCTCAACATGAGTTATTTCCATATCATACGACACTCACCAACTGACTGATTTCACAGCCCTTGCTGCTCTACTACCAGCTATCACAGATCCATCTGTTGTTCTGCATACACACTATGTCTAAAGAACTTCCACACGACATATATACGTTTGTGATCCGTTCACATATCTACAAGAAAAAAAATAGTTGCCATGACTTATGCCCCAACCCTCGTATTATAAAATAAAAAAAATTAGAATTCTCATACTTTGTGTTATAAATCAGGCCTACAATACTGGTTTAGCATTTTTATGTTAGAGAAATCCAGTTATATTATTTTTATATACAAATTTCTCACTAAAAAATAAAGTTTATTATTTTTTATATTTTATGTTACAAAGCAGACCTTTTTTATACCTGTTTTATATTTCTTATTATAAAATAAATATATTACTCTATATTTTACCTTATGGTAAAAAATCTGTGAAGGAAATTTTTAACCATTTTCTCAAATCTATAAAAATAATACACCTTTTCTACTTTAAATGAATAAATCTAGTAAAATATGCTACAAAGAATGGCGCACGTATAAAATTTTGATGCTGTTATTCGGATCTTTGAAATCACTAATCCTAACGTATGGAGCACAGAAAGAGGTTTCTAAAAGCACTAATCATAAAATGTAGTCTTATTACATTTTAGCTGGTCTTTAATGACTTCGTTATAACTCGACGCTTTTGCAATAAAACAAAACGCTTGGCCTTCAGTGGCGTCCTTTTATGGCCAGTCGTTGATGAACTGCTTAATAGTCTTGATAATGTCTCCAATCGAACGTGCCACAATAATTAAACCAGACGCGGGAAAAATAGTAGATATCTTAAAACATTTTTATGTCTTTAGTTTGAATAACAAAAATTCATCGATAGATACGAAGAAAAAAAATGTACCAAAAAATAAAATATGAGCAACAAAATTTAAATTTTAGAAGGAAATAATTCATTTTTTTATTCATTCATTGTCTGTTGTGGCTTTTAAGTCAATTGTAAACTAATTTTAGCGAACTAATTTCTTCATATTTGTGACGCCGGTTTTTTTATTTTGCTTACACGGTTGTATAAAATTATACAGCTAACAAATTCAATGCATTCTGTAGATTGTTTGGTAAGAACGAATCTATTAATATCATTCACGAATTAAATATAAGTATGTGAGAGTTTAAAATGCATTATTTTTCAAAAAAAAAATAATAATTCGGTGATCAAAAAAGAAATTTGTACAAAAATTTCTTTCTGTAAAATGAAATATTAAAATGTTCAAAGTAAATGAATTCTACCCTTCGATGGGACATGTAACTTCCAGGTAAAATGACAAAATAACATTTTACCAAATAATTTTAGCTTCCTTACAAGATGACGTACAGGTGATTATCAAAATAATGAAAACACCTTAGATATATGAAGAATTCTTCATTAATATGGAATAGTACCATCTTTGGCATATAACATAGTTCAGATTCGCCTAGGAATTGATTCATACAAGTGCTGAATAGTGTTTAGAGGAATATTGTACCATTCTTCATGGAGATTTTGTGAAAGTTCTGGGAGAGATGCCGTTGGAGGATATCGATTTCGTATTGAACACTCTTAAATATACATAGTAACGGTTAAATTATATTAAAGTCGAGTGACTGTGTGGGTCAAGGTAGATGTTTCACTTCATCTTCGTGTTCATCAAACCATGATTAGAGAAGGTAGGTGCATTATCGCCAGAGGAAATTCCATCTCTTGAAGAATATAAAGTTTCCGCCATAGGATTGACTGGATTAGCTATATAAATATAATATATATATTTTTAATTTCTTCCCAGTGATCCTTCCAGGTTTAGGATTGTTCCAGCAGAAAACCACGACATGGCTGCCCATTTCATGACAGATTCACCTACATGCTTGAAAGGTGGAAGGAGACAGTCACGATCATGCCCTTGTGTGTAGTTATTCTCCAAACGTATTCCCGCCCTATTGTAGGAAAAAGTGAAGAAGACAATTATAGCCGCACCATATTACTTTTTTTTCCAACTATCAATTGACCAGTTTTGTGAGTGTGACACCAGTGTCGACTACGTTTGGCATCGACATCTTTGCAAGTGGCTTGGGAATTGCTGCCCTTCAGTAAATGTTTTATTTCTGAAAGTGCCTTCTAACTGTAATCATTGGCACTGGAGAATCCTGATATTGATAGAGCATTGCAGTCATTTTTTCTACAGATGTTTGCTTTTTATACATAACAACCACTTAAATATCTGTCGGTCTTTTTCACTGAGCTTCTCTTTCTGTCCACTATTTTGCGGTTCCGCGCTTGTATTGTCGAGTAGTGTGTATGCTATCATGACTTTAGACACCGTACCTCTATAATCGCCTAAGAGTAGGGATGTTCAGTTGTGCACTTGCTCCATCTATACGGTCTTCTACAATTTGGATTCTCTGAAAATCTGAAAGGCCCAATATTTATACACTTTTGAAAAAACTCAAGACTGACAAAACTTCAATAAAGCTACTACATAACAGCAGAATAAATACTTTTTCTATTTATTAAGGTTGTCTTCGGTAAAAGTAAGAGAGCTTGAACTAAACGCGAAGTACATTTTCAGACAAAAAATGCTCAATTTCTATGGAAATTTGCAATATTGTTTACAATATACCTTTGTTAACAATATAGTGTTTTTAAAAATGCCAAATTATTCCATGAATACTTTCTTTTTTGTTTTAATACGTGAAGGCATATACCATTTAAAATTACGGTACAGAAGAAAAACTGCGAAACACATTTTTTACCAGAAAAAATGAATAAACTCGATTAAAAACGGGAAGTATGATAAAAAAAAATCTGCTCTCTAAAGGATAGTGAAGCCAGAATATCATATTAAAAATTCCTTTCTTTTATATCTGAAAAATGTTCCAAATTCTGGTCCTATTCTTTAACATTAACCGAAGACAGCTTTAAAAAAAACCGGTATCTTACTATATTTCAGTCCTATTCAAAAAATATCAACTTCATTCACAGGTGTTTACAATACTTTTATAACTGCCTGTATACACGTCGTGATTTTATAAGAACTCAAATAGCCAATGTAACAATACTGACGATTGTTTTCTGCATCATCAAACTAAAACATAACAGTAAATAATGATTACTATCTACATATGCCCCTGTAAGCTGTGCGTAGGCTTAGATAGATACTAATGGAACCATCATGAGAATTAGAAATTATATGTGTTTTTGTCAGTCCCTTCTCAAAGAAACTTGCATAATATACGAGAGGTTTTTATATTGATAACAATGTGTTTGCTTTTCTATTATAGTTTTCTTACCATTTGTATATGATACTGTTTATTGACTCTTAGATTACAGTGGGCTATTAGGGTCGATTTCAGTATATTTAGGATAATGTTTGCTCTTTCTTCTGTTTTCAAATGCATGCATCACATACCACAAGTATGCCTAAAAACTAGGTGCGTTTGTGGCAATAGATCCAATTTTATTTTAATAACAGTAGTGGATTTTTTAATTATCGTCGCATTTTGACTACACTACACTAAGGCTATTTGTCGAAGGCCCTCGAACTTCAAACCTCCTTAAATTAAGGATGGCGCCACACTTTCCGATTTGATTTTGATATACATTGTACTGTGAAGCACAAGAGGACCTAATAATTTTGAACCTCGGCCAAGTGACAAGGACGACACCTCAGCTAGCACTCTCCCCTCTACACCCCCAAACACGGGACGGCATTGTGCCTCGACACATTTCACGTGCAGCTTTTCCAAACGGTAGATCTTCAGCAGCACTAGGCTCGCCAGGCACAAGTTCTCGATCACTCGGCAACCAAGGCCACACTTTACACTCTGTACTTCCACAGCACGTCAACGGGAGGACTTTGAATGTCAATAAAATTAACGGGCAACAGCCCATCTACACCGGGGGCCTCCAGTGGTACCAGAACTCGAACCTTTGAATCAACGGCCTGTTAATCCATTAATTAGTGCACGCACGCTCGTTAACGTTATTTAATAATACGTTCTTATATAAAAAAAAACTTTCTAAATTAATTTTGGAAGTTTATTCGCAATTCTATCAAGCAGTTTGATACATTTAAATTGATTCGATTTACTTATAATAAAAATGAAAAAAAATCAAATATTAAAGTATTTTTTTATCCAAAAGATTTTAAATATTTATCCCTACGAAAAGGGGTGCTTTGAACTAAAAGTTATTGAAAATGGAATTAGTAGAAACTGCAAAACTGGATTGATTTATTATTCAAATGTATGTAACTTATTTTAAAAAATCGTATTATACGGAATAATTTCATATTTACTTGCATTTTCTCCAGTAATGAATGTTTATTTTACTTAATTTTTCAGCTTTTAAAAATCAAAGTATTTTTGGCATTAGATTAGGTATGCGTCATTATAAGAATATCATTAAAATATTCAGGATATTTCGAAGCTTTTTTAACAATAAGGCAAAAAGGCTCACAAAATAGATATTTTAGAAAATGAAATTTTACGTGCAGCATAAAAATAATTGATAAAATGTAATCCGCATGTAAATCTGAAAATTGAAAAAACATTTGAAATGAATAAATTTTATTTTGAAATTCATTCCCGCATGTTTCCGATTATATTAGCAAATGTAATCAAATTTGAGTTTAACAAAAAGGAAAATTTAATCTATCAAAAATTTAAGTTCTTTTTTACCCTTTACTTTTGTGATTTTCTGGAGAAATTTAGACCAAAAAAAAACAAAACAAGAACTTAGATTTAAGAAGAATTAGATTACATACGAAGAGTACTAGCTCTATTAAAAATCTAGTTTAACTGAAGAAACAAGAGAAAAAGTAAAGAAATGCCGTTACGATGCATCGTAATTCGCTGAAAACTGAATATTTTTTATGCTAGTGCAAATTTTTCTTTCAATTATAAAACTAACTACAAACATTTCACAACATTAATTCTTCATGTATTACAAAAAATCTATCGAAAATTTAACTTAATTTTAGTGTGTGTGTGTGTACTCCATGAAATAATAGTAGACAAAGTCTGAAGAATATTTTACTATATCAGAATTATCATCATTATTATAATAATTAGAATTTTCTAGCATCCTATATTTTATTTTTAATAATGCCTTCTTTTTTTTAATTGTACTAAGTATTTATTATTTATTCTGATATGAACTTCATATTTTGCCCTTTTACCTGATAATACTATTATCCTTAGTCATTGAAGAAAAGTTGGCTAATTATTTGAAGAATCAAAGTTGTTCCTATTATCTTGTCTTCTATCTTTATCTATTGACTTAAACCCTTTTTCTACCGACAGTACTTATATATAAGTACCACTCAATTAAAAAAGTTACATAGAATAACAATTGTTACGAATACTCTGACGATACTTAAAAGGAATATTCTTTGAAATCAACTCTTTCAAGATATACGGCAGCACGGGTTCTATGATAAGTATTTTAGCGGGGAAGGCGAATAGTTTTATAGCAGAAATTGCGTTTTCGGCTGACAGTGTTTTCAGCGAATTGCGAAGATTGTCATTTTTGTTCCGAAAAAATAGTGTGAAAAGGTAAGTGTATTATTATTTTTTTTTTTTTTGTATGTTAATAAAGACCTTAGAAAACGATTTGACCATGTATTTTAAGTTAACAGTGTATATAATTAATTTTACAGTTGAATATCTTTAATTAATTAGCTCTAGCAGATTAAATTTCCTGAAGTTTAGTATTTTGTTCATGTATATCCCTTAATTTTCAATACATTGATTAAAAAAATATATTGCGTGAAAAAAAACTGAAGTAAATCATAATGCGGTAGATAAAGGGTTAACTTTGGAGATATCTAACCAAACCTGAAAATCTCTAGCAATATATTTAAACAATACAAAAGATTCATAATACAATATTCCTGTTCTTGAACATTACATGGAGAGTGAAACAATTGTTTTTCTTAGAAGTTAGTATACGTCCCTATAAAAACTATTGTTTATCTCAATTTTAAACTTGAAGATATCTAGTTTAGTGTTTCAAGATACGGGGAATGCAAATATTTAATCATTTTGATGTGACACGGTTCTCTTTAATTTTTAGATTACTTAATTTTTTGTATTTTAGAGTATTAATTTTAAATCATTATTTAAAATCTTTGCGTTTGATAAAAAATAAAAATATCTACCGAGTTTGATGTAGGAAACTTTGAAGTGCACAAGATACCTCCCGTAACACAAACTTGTATTTAAAAAAAAAAAAAAAATTGGACTTATTTATACTTAGGTAATCATATGTGACACCGATAAGTGTCTTAGGGCTGTGTTAAAATAATTCATTCAGTCAATAACTTAAAAGTCTGTGTTAAATTCAGTAATTGTGAAATGAAATCAATACAGGAAAAACGTTATTCACTCAAGTATCACAAGATCTCCCAAACTATTCGACCTACAGACAAAAATTTGCTAAGCATGTTTCTCTTGTTGAATAGAGTGTGATCCGTTAAAAATTGATTTTGTGGAAATCGCATCCCTAAATGGGGTACAGGGGTTAAGGCTGCATTATTCAGGAAATTTTCCGTTATTCAACAATTAAACCTATAGATTTTAAATGTGGCAAGCATGTTTCATTCGTTGAATAAAGATTGGATAAGAACGGGCTTTGTGGAAATCGAACTTTACGGATGCTTTAGATAAAAAAAAAACTCCATTTGTGAACTATCAAAAACTTATAAACTTAAAATATGGTAACCATGTTTCCTTTGTTGAGCAGAGATCCACTGAGAAGGATCAAATAAAGGGTAACAAATGAGGTAAAATTTATGAAAAATGTCAGTTTTTGATATTTTTGGGTGACCTATAACTTAAAATTTAGCAAACGTGTTTCTTTTCTTGAGTAAAAATACGCGATTAACAGTGATTTTGTGGAAGGAAATTGTGGGGGTTGCAGGTGTGTTATAAACTCTACCGTTTCTGAAACTCTAAAGCTGAATTCACACCAAAGCTGTCAGCGTCGAGCCAATCAGAGACTTATCTCGTCCGAGATGAAGTCTGTGATTGGCTAGACACTCAACGCTGACAGCCTTGGTGGGAATGTAGCTTTAGATCTACAACAGTCTTTAAATTTGCAAGAACATTCTGTTGAGTAAATATCCGTTAGTAATGTCAGTAGAAATCGACTTTGGAGGGTATGAGGTGTCAAACATTATTATGCTTCCTCTATAGAAATTCAAGTCATGTCCTTTTTAAACTGATAGTCTATAAGAATGTTTTTCAATACAATCAAAATCTTAAAGCTAGGGGCAGATATAAGTAACTTACAAAACAACATATAGTCATATAACGTCATAAAATATCTACAAAATGGGCGGGCAATGGCTAATTAACAATAAGGCATTCTTACATCATTAATAAACGCTTTATCTTATATTACTTACAACAGATTACTAGCATTGATTTTGGTCATGAAATGTGTCTAAATTAGTTCACTTAGTCTCTAAGTTACACTCAAATTAGTTTCGTTATCTGTTTCTTTTCTTTCTTTCTTTGTTTGTTTAACTAATACAAAATGAAGATACTTAAAGATGCTGCTAACTAATATACACATATGTTACCATATATATAATCTAACTGAAATTATGTTGAATGTTACTTTTTTGAAGTAGGATAGAGGGACAATAAAAGGTACCAATGAATACTATTCTTAATTGTCTGGGCTATTATTCAATTAGCGCAGAATAACATGTATATATGTCGATTTTTCCGATAAATATACCCGTGTTATTCATTTGCAGTAATATGAATTCAATTAACGTAATGAGTATTTGGGAACAAAATCTTTTTCTTGGGAAGGAGATGAAAATATAATCGAGCGTACTCGTAAGCAGTTTTTCTATGATGGATTTATTAAATCGAAGTTGCATTCAATATTTTATCAGCCGGAAAAGCGTTCCATTTTTTTTTTTCATTATACGCAGAAAAAAAATCTTCAGAAAATATTTTAGTAATGGATAATGTATTGTTAATAATTCAATATCAACCTTTCATTTAATCAGTAAGTAAAACCTTTCTTACTATTTAAGGATAAAAAAACAGTGATATTAAATAAACTATTTATAATTAATAAAACTAAAGGAAATTACTAAAGCCACAATTTTCAAATTGGGATTATAACGACAAAGATACTTTTCTCCATAGCAGATTTTTCAATGTTCCTTAAGCAATATGCAACCGAATTTCATTGAATGGTAATGTATTCTAGGAAGACAGACAGACAGACAGACTTAATTAAACTAAATGTTACAGTTATTTTTGTTACATACATGGCAGTACATTTAAAGGATAATATTAGCGCGAATGAAGTTAATATCTTATTGCTTCTGAGTAAGTTACATAAATCACTTTTAAGGGAAGTAACAGAATCAAACAATGTAAATCTTTGATTAAATTTCTCCATTCTTAGATGTTTAGTAATATGTGTAAAATGATTAAACTAGGAACTTATTTATAGATGAAATAACATATCCCAATGCTCATTTAAATTCACTTAGATACGACTGATTTATTTGTAAGTAATGCTTTGTTCTGATAATTTTGAAACATTCTATCAATGCACTTTACTTAGGAAGATGATTTTATTTTAGGTTTTATATATATATTTTGCCTAGCATGTTAATCATGCGTGGGGGGGACTCTCTTTGAGTATAAATCTCTTAAGAATGAGTCTTTCAGAGAAATTGGCTTCAAAGGGCAGGTTATTGGGATATGCTCTTATAAAAAGAATGTTCTTATGTTTTAGAAATTTAAATCCTGTCGTTTTTTCTAAAAAATCAAGAGACAATAGTTATAGCATTATGGTTTTCAATAAATTTGAAAGTTTAGTTCTGGGACATAGGTATCAATAAATTTAAAGCATAGTTATGCGACATCATGAAGTACCAAGTGAAGGTGGTGGGGAGCATCTACTTTTTAGATCAGAAAAAAATAAAAATTAGATGCTTAATTTGTTTTTTCTTTGTTCTTATAATTCCAAATCAATAATTTAAAAAACTATTCTTATGTGGGCGTGATATCATTATGTAGGGGGTGGGGTTGCGAGCCTACTGAAAAACTGAAAATAAAATATTCACGATAAGTATTAATTTACTGAATGGATGCAAAACAAAATACATTCTAACACCACGTCTCTGTAATAAAAATTAAATACAGATTCACTTTGACATAATATACTTTTAAATGTATCACCGTTCTACACAATGCTTTTGGAAATTAATTTATCAGTACTAAGTTAAAAACAAATATAATAATTACTAGTGCCGTTCATGAGCTTGTAATATACAAAAATCTAATACATATCTTAATATATATTTCGTATAGTTAATAATTAAATTCGTATTGTGATTTTAGAGCCAAAATACATTTTTCTTGCATTCAATAAACTTATTGTATAGGGGTGGCGCGATGAAAATTATGATTTTAAATTGGGTCGCAAATATTGCAAATTTGAAAAGCATTGCATTAAGAGACAAGTAAATATTAAAAGTGGAAATAAAACGAAGGAAAATACATTATTGTTGGACTCTTTTGTTCTTTTTATCCTTAAATTCCTTATAATGTTTAAAAAATATAAAAATATATTTGTTGTGCACCTTGTCTAACACACACATCGAGATGATTATTTTCTCATAAGTTTTCAATAAGCTTTTGAAAATGTACAAAATTACAGTGCACTGGTCCCGCCAAACTAAAACTAAAATATTTATTGATATACGTATTAATCAATTCCGCATATTTTTATTCCTAGTTTCTTATTAAATATGACCTACAAGTACATATCACAGAAGCATTTTTCACAGAGAAGTGGTATTACTTATCTACTTGCTAATGAAACATTGATAATTACGTCACCAATGCTCCAATGAGTACTTTTTCCTGACCACACCCCAGTGGGCAGTTATTAAAATGCTAAAAAATAAATGCGCCGGAGATAAAAGGGCAGTTTTCTATTTCCACTTTGACGTCCAAACACAAAAGCGTCGTAAGGGCGTGGGATTTTATCTGGGTGTGAGAGTGCGCCTGATGCCTACACATTTATCAGAAAAATTGGAGAGATGGCGAAACAAAAGAAATTCGGATTAGTGTGACTGTCAATGACGTGCCTCTAAGAGAAATGACAGATATTTAGCGGAAATGCAATGAATTATTCTTTGTTTTCGAATGAAATATTCGAAATCTGCACACGTAATGCAATTTGTTCCAGTTAAAAGTGGTTCGCTAAATGACAAATGGATCCCTTTTAAATCATTCAAGCAATGTTTTCCGATTGTGGCGGCGTAAATATGAAAAATACACGAGATATGATTTAATTCAGAGAATACAAGGGATATACAATTCATACTATGATTAATTACACGCTCTGAAGCAACACGAAAGGTATAAATACCGACTCGTACATTTGAACCTAACTACTTCTACATAAAGAATTTGAACCGAGTTCAGTTGCGTAATAGCCATGAGGACCAAGGCCAACGGTGCCTTTTTCAGTTTACGTGAGCTTAGGTATTAGGTTGCATATGCAGATGTTTCGTTCAGGTGGTGAGTCTGATGCAAAACACCCAATGTTCAACTCCGAAGCAAGCTTGGTACTAGGGATTGTGATCTGAGATCGATTAATCAAAGAATAGATTTCTAGGGCTAAAATATTGATTTTTTAAATCGATATGTTGCAGTGAATCGATATTTCATCCTAGAAAACCGACATTCGATTTTTTTTTGTTTTGGTAAAAACTACAAAATTATTACAATTTGTTGAATGTACTATCTTTAAACACTACTTATCGCAGGCAGATGTGCACCTGAAGTATGATCCTATACTTTTCTAGAAAGAACAAAAATCTCTATTTATCATCCCGTTCACTCAATAGCCATGATGTATATGCGTATCATGGGATCATCTGTTCCTTGTGAGCGCCTTTTTTCGATTGCCGGCAACATCGCAAGTGTTGAGCGGAACCGCTTGGATCCCATTAGACATGACAGACTGTTGTTCTTAAAAAGCTCTTAGATATTAAGCATTAGAAACTGTAAGCTATATTATCTATTTTCTAAACTTTTTAAAGTAACAAATACATTTAGAAAATAAATGTCTTCTTGTATACCTAATACTTAGATATGGTAATAAAATAATTGCAAATGTCGAACTCCCTGAACTAAAACATTTCCTGATTTTACTGATAAGATATCGTTTATTATAATATCTTTCTTGTTTTTCATAAAAGAGATTTATATTTACATTGTAAAGGCAGATTTAAAAAAAAGAAACGATCTTTTATAAATCGATTTTTTTAGGCCTCAATTTTTTTGAGAATCGATTCATCAGGTTACAATTCAAATCGATTTAAAACTCGATATTTTTCTGAAAGAATCACCATCCCTATTTGGTGCTCATTTATCGACCCACTAAAGAGATTAAAAGACCGAGTTGAACTTTCCCAGCACAGGTTTTGAACCCCGCATAAAGAATCTGAATAAGTGAAAATAAATGTCAAACTTTAGTGCAAAACGTTGGATATTGGCATCGGGCCTCGTAATTTTATCCCACGATTAAATGGCGAGGATGACACATTCGCTGTTACCCCCTCTCCTAACTTCGACCCCACTCCATGCTAAGAGGAGGACTTTTAGCTTCTGCAAGTTTTATGTACCCCAGCTCCTATACACGGCTGGTCTTCAGTGGCACGTTTAAATTCATGACACGCCAGCCTCGAAATCGTGACCTTGACCACTAGAATCCCTCGAACACTTGAATAATTTGCGCAAAACAGATTTAACTTCTATGATTCCCTCCGCATGGTGGGTCTTTAGCCGTTCCAGAACTCTTACCCATGATTCGCGACAGAAATAAAACTGTTCACGAGCTGGTGACCATGACCACATGACTACCGTGGTCCCTACATTATTTGGAATTTGAGAAATAAAATAAAATCATATTAAGAATTTTAGATAATCATGTTTATATTTAGAAATTATGTAAATACCTTTTTGGCATATTTATGTGTTAAACTATCTTTCACTCGTTTAAATGCATGAGATTGAAAAATAGAGTTTACTATGTGTAATTAGGATTTGAAATAATGTAATTAGTAATAAGCTTATAAAGGAATCGACAGAAAGCAAATATTATGTCACCTTACTTAGAAAGACCTAAGATAGCGTTTGTCGAACTGGGGGGCACGCCCCCCTAGGGTGCGAGGTAACTTTACAAGGGTGGCGCGAGCTTATTGAAAAGTCGAAGACAAAAGATTTCAAAAAATTATAAATTTGCTGAAAGTAAACAAACAAAATACATTCTGACAAAATAAAAAATAAAATAGGCATTTACACTTATAAAATACACATATAAATGCATCTGTACCGCATAATGTATTTGACGGTTAATTTAACAATATTAAGTTAAGAACAAGTTAAATATTTAGTTGTGACCCCATGGGCACACATGTCAATATTACATACGAAAATTAATAATCTTGATAATTTGTACGGTTTATAATTAATCTCTTAACATCCAATTAAAAGTTATGTGATTCGCTCCCCAAATCCACGATTTTCCAAGTGGGCACGCGTATGTGAAGTATTGGAAAAGGGGGGGGGGAGAGAAATAAATAAATGCAAATCCCCTTAAATAAGTAAATCCTTCGCAAACACTGTCAAGGTCTTTTTATTGCATTCCAAAGTCTTTGTTATAATTTTATGCCCAGCTGTGCACATAAAAGATCATATTTCGCGAAGACGTATATACATGTCCTGGGCAACTATCACTTTGGATGAGCTAAACAATTATATAAGCCGGTGGTACTTAAGAGGTTAAAGTCGTATTGTAGCTTCAGCATCTAAGCATAGTATTATTGAATCAACCCCTTGCTTCTCGCTCCCGTCAATATTACGGGGTGCAATTTCACTCTATTCCTCGTGCCCGTGATATTTCCGGACTGGAGGGTTCGATCGTAACGCGCTAAAAAGATTAAAACTATCGGTTTCTTACGCCCACTATCATGTTTATTTCTCACCAGAAGGCAGTACCAGATTATTAGTAGAGTGTTTTAGTTATTTTTTTTTTAAACTAGATGCTAGCACAATCAAACATATCGACATTAGCAATATGTTTTTGTAACCTTAACTCAATTACTTAGTTCCGCTCTTAGTGAATGGATGTGGAGTGCGTTCTGTGATAATATATATATATATTAATATCGTATACATTATGGAGTTAGTTTAGAAGGGAATTGGATTTTATTTTAAGTATAAAGAGATCTGAGAATGATTCTGAACTAACCGATTGTTTTGAAAGTTCCGTTAGCGAACCTGAGAGCATTGATGAGGATTATGTACTGTTACCCGAGATATATGGGCCTTTTTATCTCATACTTTAAAATTTATCTCACAAGAAAAAATTACCAATGTGTTTTTACATTGCATATTTATAAGTCTAATAAAATTCTTCTTTAATGTTTAAAACATCTTTTTTTAAAATTTTTTCTTTTTCTTGGAAAACCAACTTTCAGTCACAATAACACTAAATGTTGGCTTCTTAGAAAAATATTTTTTTGTATTTCAAGTTAAAAATTTACTCAAAATTTAAAAATAAATAAAAATATTGAACATACACTTAGTTTTATGTAATTTCCTTGAATAAAAAAATAGGCACTTTTATGACCATTTTCTTCAAAATTATCCGACCGCTAAGGGGTTAAATACATTATTACTGTATGAAAGGGAGGAGAGCGCGATAAAACTTATGATAGAATATTGAATCGCAAATATTTAAACTTTTTGAGAAGCACTTGCTTAGGAGTATCAGTAAAAATGGAATTAAAGAGTTTTGTACATCATAGGGAACATGTCATAAGTGATTGTTTATTAACGTCGTACTTTGAAGCTTAACTAAGAAATTGGGGCCGAATTTCATAATTTTGAACAACATTTAAGTGATATGGACGACAACTTAGTCAAAACCCTATTTTAACTTCTAAACGACGACACGAGATGTTTAACAAGCACCAGCATATTTATAAGGCGACCTTTCAGTGGCACTTGGGCTCGGTTGCATGACACTCTGGTCTCGAGTCCGGAACCATGATCACTAGGTTATCGTTGCCACACATTCTTAGTTATATTGATCCTTTAAGATATTCACTGAAATATATGTTTTCTATACTTTTTCTCAAACATCTTTATTAAAATATAATCTTGCATAATAGTAATGTCGGGCTACGGGATCCATTGGAAAAAATTTTGGAACAAACTTAAGAATATGTAATATGTAAGTAATGGAATACATTCAGTTCATCTAAAACCCCGTTTCTAAAAAATACTACGGCCGCGGTAGCTGAGTGGTATAGGTATCAGACCGTGGCTTGCCTTATCACGAGTTCGAGCCCAGTACCGAAAAGACCCGTCGTGTAGGGCAGCGATGCACGTTAAATCTGTCGAGAGCTGAAACGTCCTCCCGTTGGTGTGGTCGTTAGGAGAGGGAGTGCCAGCTCAGGTGTCGCGGCCACGTCACTTGACCATGGTTCAAAATTACGTGATCCGTCGCCAAAAGCCCTCGTGTAGCTAAACAGTGCGACGTTAATATTCAATCAATCAATCTAAAAAATACTACACGTAAACAAATGCGTAAAACAATTATGACTGCAATATAATTGCCGAATCGTTTTAAATCCACATTTTTTTTAATACAACAATTGAAACCTTACACACAATGTGAAAGAAATTAAAACATTTCTTCATTTGTAGATTGCTTACATTGCTGTAAATTTCAAGTTAACTGTATATTAAATTAGAGATTTGACCACGACAGCATCTCAATAGCATTTATATTCAATCAAATTACACATAAAAACTGTTAATAATCACTCTTCAACGTTACCACAAATCTATCACATACATCAAAAACAAGAACTTCAAGGAGTGCATCCATCAAAGCGGATTAACCCTTATAGCTACCGCTATCATCTAAGCAGGAATGAAGTGGACATGATGGATTGAGATGGAGCAGACTTCTCGAAGCAATTCTAGGGCGCAATCACTAGAGCTTAAAGTGGTATTTGTGTGGGCCTTTTCATCTCCTATTGCACTGGACGGATTTCAAGACATGACAGGTAACCAGCACTGGGGCGATCAATTGTTTTCTTGGCAGGGTTGTATTTGATCAAACTTCACTGAACACTCGTTTATTTAATAAAAAAAAGAACCCCTCATATTTGTATTCTGAATTAAACTCTGTAAATTCAAGAAAAAAAATAGAAATACATGTAGAAGGATTGAGCGAGTGGTTTATTAACGTCGCGTTATAAAGCAATGCAAGACCCTGTAATTTGGAACGATGATCTTGCCGAGGACGACACCTGAGTTGGATCCCCACTCACCTAACCCTCACACCCTGCCAACCTGAAAACTTATTGCCATAAGGGATTTAATTTTCTTAAAGTATCTGGGGTACCGGCCAATAAAACTCCAAGTTGTGATTTATTTTATTAATTTGGTATTTTGAAGCACCACATTAAGGCTATACCAGTTTAAGGAAGAAAAAAAGTATTGGAGCTCCTCCGCTTCTTAAATATCATATGCAATTGGGGTAAACTTTTAAGATGCAGGTGATATAAAAACTTTATAAAAAATGGGACGTATTTTACTTGTGAAATCTCATAAGAATGTAAAGTATTTTATTTGTGAAATCGTCCAAAAATGAGAAGCATTTTACAAGACATTTAACCATTTCTTTTCTTTTTTCTGTAGTGAAATATTTGTAAAAACAATTTAGTAACTTTAGGTTGTGTTTTTAATCTTAATATTGCAATTAATGTTTATAAAATTATTTTAAAATATATAATTTGGGGGTCTTTGGTTGATTGATTATTTATTAATGTCACAATACGAAGCAACATGGCGGACTCTATTGATGAATTATCTCAAATTTTGAATCAATTTTACGTGAAGAGGACACCTAATCTCCATCACACTCTCTAAACTTCCCCGCCATGTAAACTTGAAGACTGTGCGCCTCAATAAATTCAACGTGCATCAATTTCTGAACTCAGTGGATGTTTAGTACCACCCAAATTTAATAATCAGGGGAATAGAAGTATACTAACGTCTCAGTTAAAAACAGCAAGACGGTCCCTCATGATATTGATCCATAATCAAGTGATGTGGTGGACACCTGAATATCAGCTCCCATTTCCGCCCAACATCCTAACTGATGAAATTGGGCCTCGACAGATTTAACATTCATTAATTCCTCACCACAGCGTGTCTTCAGTGGCACTAAGATCGGTCTCATGACACGTCAGCCACGAATCCGTGACCATGACCTATAGAAAACTGAAAGTGATGTAATTCTTTACTTTCATATACAGTAATATTCTGAACTTACGCGATAGGTGGAACTGAGTGTTAACCATATAAATCTGGCATAATTTACCATATAAATATGTGTAAATTACTTTTAGTTGGGACCGAAGAAGAAAGAAAATAATTCTGTAATAGCTCCTCATTTATTTTTCTAAATTACTACTCCATATAATCAACTCAAACACAATTAAATCAACTCAAACATTTATCTTGATTAAATATAATTCTCTCGATTATCACTACAATCAAATAAAAATCAAACTATGATGTCCGTCGTGTTAAAACAGTCTCAAGAGACAATATCTTCTTATTACGCCAGACCAAGCCCTTTGGTCGATCTCTCACGGAAGGAAATCAATTTTCTTCACCCCAAAACAGTTCAGCGCCTCACGCTTCCAAAAGACAAAGGATTTTTTCCTACCACGAGCGAACTCTCTGGAGTAAAAAACCATTTCCCTTCAAAACACAGCATCCCCTCGGAAATCACGCCGATTCCCGCCAACATTCCCTAATCTCCGATACTACAGATTCAGAACAAAAAAAAATCGAAGTTAATAAACTCTTGGTTACCACACATACAAAATCGCATCCCGAAGTTATTTTGAGGTAAAAGATTTCATTAAAAATCTAACAAAGTAGTTTGCAGGCTCAAGGTTTTTCTCCCCCAAATGTCGTCGTAGTATGCTAATATTTCTTTTTTTTGTTGAAAAAATACGCGTTACCTTGGAATTATTTTTTTCTTAAGTTCTTAACTCTTTTTCAATTAATCTGAGATCTTCCGGCAAATTCACAACAATCATTCGATCTTCTGATTGAACTGAGTTTAAAGATTAAGATTCAAGTTCTTCAATGTCTTTCTCTTGCATTTCTATGTCCTCATCGATTGTCAGCTCCTGAAAAGTGGAAATCTAGCGGCTCTTGAGCGCCATCACTATCCACTTCTAAATTTCGTTCTCAAACATGATCGGCAACTTCTTCAATCAAATTAATAATTTAATCGGACTTTGACATTAGTTTTGCCCGAGTTTGTGATACGAAAAGGTACGAATCCACGAGATTTGAAATTGCGTAACTCTGAATTTGTGTAAGTCGGGGTAGCTAAGTCAAGGTATTACTGTACACAAATTTGTTATTAAATCAAGAGAATTTTTCATTCAACTGTTAATTTTTCTCTTAGTATTTTTACACAATGTTAAACAAAAGAAATATAAAAAAAAATGTTATATCATAAAATGTTTTTTTTTTTACCCTAGAACTATCTCCTTCATCAAATGAATCCAGCACACAGCTTAGGAGAACTTTTTATGCTCGCGAAAAAATAAATGAGAACGCGAAAGGACACACAAAAGTTCGTTATTACACATCAAGATTTATGTTTTCCGAAATCAATTTATACAGCTTAGAAACTCACAGAAAAGAATATAAATAAGTGAAAATATTTTTTTTCTTTCTCAAAAAGTCTCACTTCTAAAGCTATAAAATATTCAAGACGATTTTATGACACTTTTTTTTTCATGTGTGAATGGATCCATCAGATCTATTTATGCAACCTTGTGACATAAAACAGTTTAAGAGACTTCTTACTTTGCCGCGTTAGCTTAATACTCACAGCGCGTTCAATTGAAAGGGTTTTGGCGACACTATTGGCGCTATTAAGCACTTCATTACTGACGGATCATAAAAGAACACTGGGAAGTGCGGAGTGCTTTATTTTATTACGGAAAAGTTACGAGAGAAGAAAAAAAATATGGTCGTCATAACGAGGTAATTAAAGGTCCGCAAGAATGTGATAAAACCTACTTTTATGAACGGTTTTTAGTGCGCTTAGAAAATTTGATGTAGGTGTTAGAGAAGGATAAGCCTGTTCGTAAGTCTTCTGAACTGTTCCTATTCGGTTTAATGACAGTCCGTTGATTTCCAAGAGGAGTTTTAAATTCATTCATTTGAAAGTTATTAAGATCAAAATTAATTACTGCACGCATATGGTTACTATGTAATTAAAAGTTAAAAGGAAATTCCGCAGATTTTTGACATTTTAAAATAAAGGCTTGATTGAAAAATCTTAGTTTGCCAGAAAATGTAATCTTACGATTCAGAAAATAAATTCCTCCGTTTGATTTTTTAAAAAAAATTTTGTCGCACTATTGGCGATGGATATTGTTAACTTTTAATTAGAGTCAAGTGACGAGAACATCACGTAAACTGGAACCTGCACGCAATGTCAACTTGAGAAATACCAGCCCTTTGAGATTTAATATGCCCAGCTCCACTATATCAGACAAGGGTTCTACAAATGATCATTATTTGCCAAATTAAAACACCAAAAAGTTAGTAAAATTTTATAAAAGATCGAATTTTTAAAGACAGTTTACTAGCAAAAATTAATATAAATAAATATTTTACGCCACCCATCCGGTATAGTGTTTAGTGACGTTGATTGCTGTGCCTTAGGGCCTGTGTTCGAATTCCGGGGAAGGCATGGACGTTTGTAAATGTATAGTGTCTTTGCGTCATGGGGGTACTTTAAATCAGAGATCACCAAAGTGGTGGTCCACGGACTACTAGTGGACCGCAAGAAAATTTCGCTGGTCCCCAGAAAAATGTGTGGAATGTACTTACTCATCACATTATGTTTTAAGATGCATTGAAACATAATTCAATTAATAACAATACATGAAAAGTTATAGAATCGCTGCTTCATAGAATAACGCCATTCAAAGAATACATTTAACACTTTAAAAAATCTATTAGTGGTCCGCGGGATTTTAAATTATGAATTTACTGGTCCGTGAGGTCAAAAAATTTGACGATCGCTGCTCTAAATATTCGTCAAGCCACAAGCTCTTGCGTGAGGTTGGTTCTAGGGGAAGAGAGGCCCCTGACCAGCCCCAGAATGTTCTCCCTCTAAAATTGAGGTGGAATCTTGTCAAATTGTTCTGTCACCTGTTTGGTGCTCAAAGCTACGGATAATGACAGGCATACTACTAACCTCTTGTCACGATGAATTTCGTGAGTTTTGATCTGATGTTACTGTAAATCAGGTGGCATAGGTAACAACAGATATTCTACGGATAAAATAAACTCTAAAATTTCATAAAAGTCGCGTGCTTCAAGCATGAATGAATAAATAAGAAAGCTTGCTAATTTAAGAGAAGGAACAACTCATCAACATATTAAGATTCAACGTTAAAGTCTACGTCTAATCAAGAGCAGCTGCTAGAATTAAGGTTGCAAATTTGCATCTTATTTTCCAAATTTTTAGAAAACTTTCAACTTATTTAGCAAGATAAACGTATAATTCAGTTATTCCATACATGTTTAATATGATGTAATAATTAAACTACACAAAATAGCTGTGTATATTCTATCTAGCAGTTGTATTCAATGAAATACGAAATAAAGGCTAAAGAAGTCAGAATTATAAGATTTTAATTGAAATCAACTTACTTTTTTGTTGCTGTTAGATGTGTTCATGAAAAGGATCTTGAATGTTCATTTCTTGCAATTGTTCCCTCCTTTCCAACTACCACAAGATTATAGGAATTAATCTTATATTTCGATTTTAATTCCAATCATGTCGCTTGAGATTCAAGCTGTATGAAATGATAACACATAATAGAGTGAAACCAGTCATTTACCATTAAAATAGGCTCATTTCGTGTAAAATACAGTTACATTCGATTCTTTTTGTTTTGATAACATCTAAGAAAATTGTACATAGGCTTTAAAACAATACATATTCCTTGAGATATAATTTCAACGCACAAATTCAATGAGGAAACTCGGAATTTCTCGAGTTTAGTAGTGATTGCTTGAAATCACTTTTAAAAATAGCCAGTGGTTGGTAGGAAAAATATTAATTGAAACTATGATTAAATGACGAAAACATCATCTGAGCTACGACCTTCGTCTTTTAATTCCCCTGAGTGCTATAGAGTAGAACGTCGTTCATCCGAACGTTTATTATCAGGAGCGTCAAATATCCGGACCAGTTTTTTTTTGTCAACTACATGTACTGTATATGAATACGGTTTTAAACAGTGCAATGCTCAACAGTTGTTTTGCTTGAAGCCAAAAGTGTGACGGGAAAACCGAAGGTCAGAGATAGCTGGGGAATTTCAGTTGTGTGGTTTGGAGTAAACTGCGGCCAGATTTAGAAGGCGAAAATGACTTCAATGACGACCACAGAAAGAAGATGACCGACTTTGTGCAATCGATCCCCGGATTTCAAGAATGCGATGAAGAATATGTAGAAACTTGGAGGGCATGCGATGCAGAAGACTGAGGATTTTCTATGCTAAATGATGACGAGATTGGGATTTCCGTGCAAGAAGAATCCGACCCTGTCGACGATGAAACAGATGACGATGAGGACAACAACAACAACGAAAGTAGCAAGGATCCATCAAATGCTGACGCGTTTTCTGCCTTAGAGACAGCTCATGAGTGGTACGAACACCAGTCAGAGTGCTGTCCTACTCAAATACTGCTACTCAAGAGAATCAGATACTTTGCAGTGAAAAAACGAAGGTGTACAATGGTACAGCGAAAAATAGTTATTTTCCACAATAAAGATAAAATTGCGACATTTTGCAACTATTTTACTTTTTCTTCAAGCACGTTTCTCGCATGTGATGATTTTCAATATTCGTATAGTATCCGGTTTCATATACTGCATGGATCGCATTCGGGTTTCGGTTATCAGAACGGTGTCCGGTCCCAATTGATTCGGATAAACGACGTTCT
This sequence comes from Trichonephila inaurata madagascariensis, assembly GCA_019973955.1. Taxonomy (NCBI): domain Eukaryota; kingdom Metazoa; phylum Arthropoda; class Arachnida; order Araneae; family Nephilidae; genus Trichonephila; species Trichonephila inaurata. Next base: position 560,240 of record BMAV01022886.1, read on the forward strand.
ACTGCATAAGGATTTTGTGAAGTAATTTAATTCGCACTTAAACGTTTAACACGCTTAACCTTGGAGGATATGAACTCTTAAACCATTGCCGTATGGTTAAAAGGTCATACCATAACAAGTAATCTGTCAATTGATTTTAGTCATTGTAGCCTAGTGACCATAGAGAAGAACTCTTAGACACCTCTGTCGAATAATAGGGTTCAAGCTGTAATGCCCTTTAAGATCCCTTGTATAGAGGGGATTATTCAGGTTAGATCAGTTTTGGCTGAAAATTTTTGATGTGGCAAAGATCATGGGTATAGGAGCCCTGTTCAGATGTTGAACCCGTCATTATGCCGTAGAACAAAATCACGTGATTTACTTGCTATGGTTGTTAAATATTTATTTTGAGTAAAAATAGAAAGATGGATTGTTTATTAACGTTGAATTACGAAGCATCACGAGGAATATTGTCTACCGACTTCGTGATTCTGTTACACGGTCAAGTTTTTGGGACGTTATCTGAGCTAGTACTTCACTTTCAAACTTCAGCAATGCATTAACATGATAACTTAGAGCCTTGACATATTTAACGAACATAATTCCCATTACATGGCTCTTCTTCATTTGCTCCAGGACTCAAACCCACCATTCTACAGTTCCGGTCATCGACACCATGAGCACTTGGTATTCGAATTCACAATAGACATCTAAAATCGTTCGGTATAAAAAACTTATACAATGACATTAAGGGGGGTTCTTCCATGTGGCGATGTATTTAAACTTCTAAATCCATCAATATCAGAGCTTTTAGTAGAATAATAGAGTTAGTAGAAACTAAAATTTAATTTTCATCTATTAAATACTAACAGGACTTTAAAAAAAAGATAAAAATTAGTAAGGCATTGACTCAAATATGATATCTGTTGCTAGATACCCACTGTATAGTTTTAGAGTGATATGATCTCAAAGAAATCAACCAATCAATACCAAAGTAGAGACTTCTTCACAGAGCAACTGCCACTCGAATTTCGTTAGAATCAACAACTGTTTACTTGTGGTATTAATTTATGCCAAAAACAATTTAGAATGCATTTATTTTATTCTAATTCTGAATAAATATGAGTATTACTTTAAGATGAACAATATACTGTATTTTAATAACAGTAATCATCTGCTATAAACTGAGTGAACAGTAATTAACTGAAATGTGTGTGGAGAAAATTTACTCTGATATACACACTTGAAAATCCACAAGTGGTAAACATTGCAGATATGAATTTCATCTGCGAATTATCAACTCATCCTAAAAGGACTGGTATAATTTGTTTGAAAAGCAAAGCAAACTTTTAAGAAGTACCTTTTGAGAGTGTATGTGAGGTCTAAATCTCCATTTAAGATTTATCGGGGAGTTTCAAGAGGTATGTAAAGATTGATTTATATATAGTTCTTATCATTCTAAGTTATAAATGAATGTTACTATCCTTTCTGTTAAATAACATAATTATCTTGCATTGAACTCACTTCGAAAATTTGATTTTAAGCCGTGGTGACAGCAGCTAAATTTCTTCAAATAATTAGTATCATCTTGGACGAAATTATTTCTATCCAGATTCTTATAAATTGTTTTTAAGTTCAAACACACATCTTAACCAATATCGGAAAATATTAAGATAACATTGTGAATAATTATTCCGATTATTACAGTGTTAATTGTTTAAATATAAATGAAGTAATTGTTGAAACAATGACTTCAGAATTTATCAAAAATCGAATTTCAGCAAAAATTGTTTTTTTTACGAGTTACTAGTTTAATCCAAGAAAAAATATTGTATCTCCGAAGCTTCTAATGTATTTAAACTATCCGAATGGTTCATAGAAAACATATTTTCAGATCTTACACTTTACAGTAACTCAACTTGCAGTTATTTATAATATAAATTAGTCTTACGTATACTTGAATATTGCTTTAATTAGGTGGTATAAAGGAACTACTTGCATAATTGAGATAAATATTATTCATAACTCAGTGTAAATATATATTATTCCAATGCCTTTGGTTGTGAAGCGAAAGTGATTTACGATGAAGGTTGCCCTGCGAATTTCGGTTCACACAAATTAAATAGTTAATATTAAACTTGACTATTCAGCGGTGATCTTAATTTTATGACATCTGTACTGTATAAAACATTTATGTTATTTTGATTTAGATACCAGATTTTAAGTAAAGCATTTTTGATTAACACAAAAGTAGTCTGACTTTCATTATTTTAAAGTATAAATGTGAGCAATAATATAAACAATGTACTTATATCTTGAAAAGAACTGTCCATACAAAACAATTATTAATGGAGATTACATGTTTTAAGATTTTCATAAAATTGTCCCTGTGGTAACCCAACAGTAGCGAAGCCCAAGCTTGCGGGTTCGATCCCGGCTGCAGTCTTAAGATTTTCGGGAAACGAAAATCGTACGCAAGCAAATTATATCTTTATGTGTAATGTAAAATATACAATAAGTTTAAATTTGGTTGGCTGGCGGGTCGGTAGGCCATTTGAAAGAAGACTTTTCATAAAATTGGGAACCAAATTTGGGTATCAGTAATTCATAGATTTTTCCGCCAAATAGATGTAAATTTTTCAAAGTTGTGGTGGCCGCGTTAGTCTAGTAGTCATGGTCAGACTTGGGACTACCATGTCATGAGTTTAAATCCAAGTGGCACTGTGTTTGAAAGTCTGTAGAAGAAAAACTATTTAGAGCATGTTGAAGAAATTTTTTATTTGCTTATATATATCACGCGCGCTTTTAATTTGTTTTTGACAGGTGGTACTTTTTGTTGACAGTATTTTATGCATTGAAATTGTGACAAATTTTTCTTTGTTAAGAGGAAGGAAATGAATTATGCTAGAATATTTGTTCAATGTGCGAACCTTCAAATCTAAAATAATGGTGCAGCCGCAAAATAAAGGGATCCTCAATAGTACATGATTCCTGTTGAATTTGTAGGACATGTGTATTTCAATGCTGTTTTTTAAATTAATATTTAGACCCTTTCTTTTAAATATCTCCTCCGTTAGAAGACGCAAGGATTATAACCGGGTGAATGGAGTAACTTTGCACTTTGAAAATATCTAATTATACTATTCTCACTAAAAAGTTTGGTGAAGCAGTTGTGTGTAACAGAGTAATAAAATATAGTTAAAAATAAAAACATTACGTACTTCCAAAGTTTACAGATTGTGTGCATGAATTGGTATTAAACATACGCTTTTTATACTCATCGAGTATTCGCATACATTAGCATAAAAAAAAAGTGTGCCAATTTATTTTTTTTAAAAATTACCCTCCTATTTATTTAATTTGATAATGTTTTTTTTTGTTTAAATATTACTAATTCTTAACCAATTTAATTATAATTTTTTTTCACTGAACAATCATAGATAATAGCGTTAAATAAATGCATTTAAATACAAATTATATGTAACGAGAAAAATTACCTTACGAATTTGTTTTTATATTGTGATTTTCAAACAATCCGTTTTTCATTTGATTTTCTAAACCTACAAAAGAAAAAAAAAACTTTTTAATTTTACCCAAATCGATAACAAACCTTAATGTTTAATTTTTTTATAAATGGTATTTATTCTTTAATTAACTTCGGCTAATTGTGATATTTATCGAATCAAATATTTTTTTAATTTAACGTAGAATTCCATTTCAGCTTCGAATGAATATCAAAATCAACGATAAAAGGCGCTTTTAAAAGCGAAAAGATTGTAATCAATAAGAAAATGATGTTATGCCTTTTTATGAAAATGAAATTATAAAATAAAATTTAAAAAAAAAACAATAAAAAAGTGTTTTTTAGAGTTTTAATTGTTTCTTTCAAGAAATTTTTATTCGAAATGAATGTCAAATGTGTTTCAAATGCAGTTGCTACTTTTCATTATCTACGACTTTCTAATTTCAAAATAGAATAATTCCACTGATAAAAATCTTTAAGCTGATTTTTATCAAAACGATAAAATGTAATTTCAATAAGGGGATTGGATTTTGAAATATGTAGCTTTCTATTTATGAATTCAGAAGAGTGCCAAGATGGTTTGAAATCGAATTTTATTTGACGTATGAGGAACATTTTTAAAGTAGATTGCTATTTACACTAAAGAAGAAAACTGTAGTTTGGGATTATAGTAAATACAGTTTTTATATTGCTTCCGAAATCAAGCAAAAATATATGAAAGATGGTCCTTATTGATGTACAAAGTATATGTTCTCCCATTGAATTTTGTTTTTTGTTTAAATTTTAAAGGGACATGGTATGATCTATACAAAAATCTTTGATATAATGGTTTTTAATATTTTTTTCTTGTAACCAGTGTATATGGATTATGCAAAACACATTTTGTGTGTGTGTGTTCTCAAAATACTACAAAATACTAACCATTTAATTTTTAAAAGAAATTTTGAAATTTATAAAGAGATTTTAAAATGCTATTCCTCGTACAATAATTGACATAAAAACATGAAATTTGATTAACAAATACGTCGAACTATACATAACAAAAAAGTTGGTATTGGTTTACTGATAGCATGACTGATAAACGTAAAATACTTTTCATCTAAATTCTTGTTGAAAATTCCTTGAAAAATGTGTAAATTCTAAATTCAACTATTTTTCTAACTAATATGTATATTAAGTATAAATTTTAAAGTCTTTTTTTTCCTTTGTGAATTTATAAAGGTTTCTTTCATTCAATTTTAGAGGCAAAAACTCATCTGACGAGCTATTTAAATATTTTGTTGAATTCGGAAACATAAAATAAAAAAAAAATTATAGTTTAAAAAAAACACGCTTTTATAGTGAAAAAATAATTCTTAATACAAGAATAAAATGATGACCGAGAAAGTTAATGTCATTAGGATAAAAGCGTGGGGTGCTCTATATTCATTGCTATAATTTCTTACTAGTTCTATTCCGAAATGCTGAGTTAGTGTAAAAGTGTTGTCGAAAGCACCCCATGCTCTTACCCCAATGACATTAATTTTCTCGTTAATCATTTTATTCTTACATTAAAAATTATTTTTTAACCCTCTAAGAGGTCTGCACTTAAAGTCTTGCCATTCTGGAGATGCTTCAAAAATGCATCGCACATATTTTTTTGCTTTCATGTGGGGTTCTCAAAAGCGGTTGAACCGTATTTTTAAGAATGCGGCTCGGCCGCTTTTGGGAATCTTGCTTGAAGGCAGAAAAAGCATCTCTAGAATGGCGGAATTTTACGTGAAGACCGCTTCTTTTCTAAAACTATATTATTTTTTTTCATTTTTTAGTTCGATCTACAGTAAAAGCTTGTTTTGCTTTTTTTAATTTTTAAAAATATCATTTATTCTTTGTTGAATTTATCCTTGAGTTTGATATTTGGAGCCAGAATTATGTGACTGCTGGAATTGCTCTTCAATGGATATTAATTATTGGGTCTGTGAAGGATATTTATTCTCTCCGTTTACGGGGCCTTGGTTGAATCCCATATCGTTATATTTCAAAGATTCAGTCTCTATAGATACACAGGCCTTACTAATAAAAGTGTGTTAAGAAGAAATAAATGAAAATCGTATTATAACCTTTTTAAACGTATTGCTATGTTAATTCGTATCATCACTTCTAAACGTATTGCTTTATAAAAATAAAAAAATAAAATATTTAGCAGTTAGAACATAAATTATTTTTATTTACATGCACGAGCCTTTTTTTTATATTCTCACATAAATAACTTTTTTTTCTTTGTTTTATTTGTATTATTAACAAGCGTTTTCATTTTTAGGGTTGCACCTTTTTAAGGGGTAGGGAATTAGTCGCCAAATTTGGAAATGATATATGCAATTAGTTGCCAAATCTGGAAACGATATAATGAATAAGTCGCCGAATCTAGAAATCCATAAATCGTTATTTTTGACAATCCTAATCGGGACAATGGAACAAAATTTGGAAATGATTGTATTGTCATCGGGCTTTGACAAGTATGCAAAATTTCGAATTAATCTGACCTTTTTAAAGCGGGTAAAAATCGAGTCCAAAGATACATACAAGTGAAACTTATAAAAGCGTGTTAATAGCTATTTACTTTTAAATTTTAAATTGTACACATTAACCTTAATTCACTCTTGGTTGAAAATAATATTTGGCGTGATGGCTAATTTTCCCCCCATTTACATTTCTTTTTTTATAACAATCAGCCGTTTTTGTATTACCTTGAATTACATTTTAAATTGTAATTCCTTAAATTAGATATTTTCCCCTTGTATTTCATACAATGTGTCCCATGAAGCTGTACCAATAAATTCATTCAGTCTCAACCTTAAAACAGAACATTAAAGGAAAAGCAAGATAAAAATTATAGCAGTCATTAGGCGATCATTAAACACCCGCGAAAAGGTGATAAAAATAAATTCATTGCGTGGGCTACATATTGAATTTAAAACTCCATGCAGACATTCTACAATGCACATTTTAATATGTCGAGTAGTTTTATACCTTCTTATTTTATACCCTTATTGAAAGTCTGTCATAAAGAACTTTTATATGCTCATTAAAAGAGTGTTATGATCAAAGTGAATTTAAACGAAATTCATTGAGTAATGTAAAAAAAAAAATATTTTAATATCCTGCTAATAATGTTGGAGATTTTTTTTCTGCTGCTTTTTCTTTCATGGAACTCCATCCGATTTGGAAAATATAAAGCTTTTGAAAATTATTTAAAAATATATTTTTAATCTTGGTTGTAATATCCAGTGAGATGTGTGGGAGGTGGAATGTTTTTTAAGTAAAATATTGTTCAGTATTTAAGATGATGCTTAATTAAAATCAACGCGCGTGTGTACCTTTATTCGGTAAAGAAAAATATTCCATACTTTGACGAAATGAATTAATATAAAACTAATATTTTGCAGTGTTAAATGCATGCAAAGAACGTTTTGTAAGCGAAAAACGTAATTACATAATTAACCACGAATGCATTGTAGCTCAAAGTAACGTATACATAAAAACAATTGTCCTCTATTAACGTACCAAGAAGAAACTTGAATTAAACATGAGTTGGATGTTTTAAAGACAAATGACAATTTCATGATGAATTTCTCAATATATAACTAGGTTACATATACGTAATAATGCACTTAAATTTTTTCCTGAAAGATTTTGCAAAATTCATGATGGAAATGAGTCTTTCAAGACTTCGCAAAATAATTTTTAGTTTACCCATCTTACCGGAAGTAGTGACAAATTTATCTCCTAAAATCTTCCATGTTTGCGTTTTTAAATTAGGGGAATTCAATATTGAATTATCAACGTATTCTGACCTATCACAAATATCTTTATCAGATGTATCATTCTTAAAGCTTATAGTTAAGAAATCTAAAAGCTGACATCTCCGGTGCGAACAAGTCTTGAACGTCAAACGTCTTGACCATAATGAAAGTCAGTGAGATTGGTTGGTTTGATTCTTCATCTTCACACACACACAGGTGGTTTTACTATCTTTAGAATTGGAATAACATTTGCCTTCAGCCAGTTCGATGGGAGATTGAAGTTATCATTCTAAAATTTATTGTTCATCATTAAAAAGAAATTTCTTGCAGTTTGTCCTAAATGGGCCCTGAGGTCTAGGAATATATTATCTGGAGATGCTTTTAAATCGTTTTGAATGTCTTTGATAGCCTTTTCCAATTTCTACATCAAGAAGTCCTCTGTAAAACGTTTGATAGCTATCATATTTGCGGTAAAAAAAATAGAACTCTCATATTTGCAATAAAGAAAAATGTGGGGTACAAAATTCCTCATTAAAATTTTTGAATGTTTTTTCACATTTACTTTCTATGCATTTCAGCTGAGAATAAATACTATGTTTAATGATCAATAAAAAAAGAGTAATTTAGGTTTCAGTGTATTCCCCACAACATACGCTTGAAGAAACATGTTTCACAGAAAGTAAAATTAAAAGCACCCCATTGACAGTTGATGAAGCATCAATAATTATTCTCCAGCGACACGTGCTTCATTTAATCGTGCCCATGTGGGCAGTTTATTAAAATAGTTAGGTAAAAATGGGATTCAGAGCTAGATTTTATACTCACTTTAATGAGCTCCCTTTGAATAGTAATAAGAATTATAATTGCAAAAGAATATTTGAGAAAAGTCTTGACTTGGATGTGTTAATGTATGTGAAATATGAAAAGTAAAATTATAAAAAGGGAAAATCGAATAAATTAAAAGTAAGAAAGAGTCGATAAAAAAATTAATGAGCTAAGTTTTTAGATATTTCTAAAATTTTGCCTTAATTATTAATGTTGTTGTAAGAGTTTGTAATTTATAGTCATGAAGTTTCTTGTAATGTTATATGTATTCAGTAACATATGAGACTATTTAAATTATAAAGTTTGTAAAAAGAACTCGTTTCATCAGTGATCACTTTTAATAAATCAATTTATGTATGAATTAATTTATTAGTAGTTATATTAATTGTATTAAGCTTGCTGATATATTTAAATTGTCACTAATTATTTTAAACAAAATATTATTCTTAAGTTTGATTAATTTAGTAACGCATTAAAAATCTTAAGAAAATAATAATAAATATTTTTTAGGTTATATATTCGAAAAGAACTATTAATCATATCTGCGCTCACGTTTTAATAATTATAATGAAAACCTTTTTTTTAAAAAAAAATAACGTAAGTATATTTATAGAAATAATTTGAAAAAACTAACATTGATTCATATCTCAGATAAGCATTTTAATATTTATTCACGCTATAAAATATTTAAAAGAAAGTAGCTAGGGATTGCAATATCGGACCAAAAGTTCAATACCGGTATTCGGTATTTTTTAGATCTTAATACCTGGATACCGGTTTTAAAACCGGTATTAGAAATTTTAGAAAAAGCACGAAAACGCAGGTGTTTCTTTGTTTTATATTTGCTAGTTTTATTAGAGAGTGTAAATATCACAAAAAATAATTTGTAACTTATAAATTATAACAGTATATAAAGAACCCACACGAAAAAGTGAAGGAATATCTTATTTAAATCATAAAAAAGAGTAAATATCACTTTTCAGTCTTTGATACTAGTACAAGTTTTTGAAATTTGATCTTAAAAAACAATGCATCAATTGCATTGTCATTAAGCCTGGAACGTAATTTTGTAGAATAATTTCATCCGAATTATCTTTTTTTCAAAATAATCTAAAATCCCTGATGGCTTGATCCTTGGGCTTAGAAAGTGTGCTAAAATTTGTATCTTCATTGCAATTAAATTCTTTTCTCTGTAACAATTTTGTATCATGTTTCGTTTTTAGATGTGTATGGAGTCACTGTTTGTACTTCCTCCATTCATTTTAATAACACTAGAGCACAGGGATGGCGAATCAGTGGCACGCGTGCCATTGATTTCACGTGACACAATATTTTGGTCACGCCAACGATTAAAATGGCTTGCATTTTGTTTCAAAATAACTAAGTTCACCATGAAGTATTATGAAAAATTTCAAGTGATCATTCGCACTCGTTCGTTATTGTCTTGCCTTAGTTAGTTGTGGACTACAATTGCTTATGATTCAAAGTTTGTCTACGCAAATCGTAGTCAATTTCATTGACACAACTGTATTTTAAAATTTTTTGTGTTATACTTACGATTTTTAACTGTTTTTTAACATGGCTAGTTCAGCAAAAGAGCAAAAAGTGTAAGATAGTAAGTGTAACAGAGAAATTCAAAGTTGGTAAATCTAGAAATGACATTATTGCGTGTTTTATGTTCTGGAATAGTGGTATGCAAAACATCGTCTGTAAAATGGTATTTTGAAACAAATCACAAAACCTCTTGTCAAAAAAGTGAACCACTTTAAAAATAATTAATTGCTTAGAAACCACGTTTGGCAGATGACTCCAATTCAGCATGCATTCTACTAAAAGAGAGTATCATGTTACAATTCTAATATAAATTATTTGTCATCCAATCTGTAACCACGGAAATCACACTAATGTTTACTTTAATTTGAATTACACTTATAACTAAAACATTTACAACTAATTACACAGTGCTGAAGGTATTTATTCGTAATAAAAGAATTTTCTGTTGTAAGAATTTAGTTTTATTATTTTCCCAATAATCACAAGTAAAAATTATTTGACGGCACGTTTATACCTTATTAAATACTTTTTTACAAAAAAATGGCACGTTGATCCATAAAGGTTCGCCACCCCTGCACTAGAGCAATTTTTATATTGTACCACTATATTCTTTTCATTATATAAGTAATGAAACCAAACCGAAGTATTATCAACTGATTTTTTATGTTCATTAAAATTCTCATTCAACATTATGGGTTATTATTTATGAGTATAAATATATAATTAATATGAGAGAGAAAAATATTTTGTACCTTAAAGTATGATATGCAAATACAGTATGAATAACAAACCTACCAATTTAAAAAAAATATCAAAATATTACGTACTTTCTTCATATTTACGACTTTGTTTTCACAGATATGAATATCAGTCAACGAATCTTGAACGTGTGCAGTATCGCTCTGAGCTGTAATAACATAGTCTTGGCCCACCTCTTTGGATGATTCACATATTTTATAACTTCTCTTGACTGTACGATACAACTTTGTATTCAGTTTTATTAATTTAGCCCGTTAGCGAGACACAAAAATAAAAACGTGTATTATTTTGCGATGTTGGTGATCCCTGAACATATAGTGGAGAAAATTTTAAGAAAAAAATTTCTAGTAAATACCGAAAAACCGGTATTTAAACTTGTGAATACCGGTATTTCAAAATTGTACAAATCGCTCAAATACCTGTATTCGGTATCCCGATATATCGGTATTGCAATCCCTAAAAGTAGCCAAACGTGTATTGACTTAAAATCGTGAGGAAGCAATACAAGAAGGAAAATAATCCATAAATATTTTAGCATAAATTTCGAAAAAAATGAGAAATTTGCAAGGATTTTCTTTTCTGACGAATGAAGAGTTTAATAAAATGTTGCTAAAAGGTTTTTGTGAGTTTAATTTTTCTTTTAATTGGAGATATATTTTTTTTCAAATTTTAATTTTCTATAGAATTTATATAAATGATTTTTAGAGTATGATTATATATATATATATATATATATATATATATTGTACTATTAGTAAATTCATTCCTTTACCTATAATTTCCAATTTAAATCTAATTTTAATTTCCTATGTGGTTCAAACTATTCCTTAGATTGATTTAAAAGCTAATTGATTCATTTATATTCGTTTACTTAGTTTACTATGTGTCACAAAAATCAAGTGTTTAAAGAACACTTTCAGACAAACTTAACTAATTTTTTTTCCGATGTCGCATAAGACTTCATCATCAGATATTAAAACGTATTAAAGCACTAAAGCAATTTTTCATCAATGTTATTTTTCAACATTGTTCGGCATTTTATTAAAATATCTGGAGCATTGACAAGGATCCATGTTTATGATTATGATTACAATGGAATAGAAAAATGATGCAATACATTTAGTATAAAAGAAATTCCATCCGGGGCAAACGGTATTATTTGAAATTATTTACTGCAAAAATTTGGGTTATAAATATTAATTTCACTATCAGAGAAGGTATATCTGAGTTATGATGTAAAGTCGTAGTACTCCGCAAAAGTAATATTCTCGATAAAATTATTTCTTGAAAAATAATTTTGCTGTCTTTATCCATACATATTGAAAAGTTTTCCCATTTCTTTTAAATATTTTAAGCAGAACAAAACAAAACATGCTTTAAAATATTTTTTGGAAAGAAAATTAATTTAAATATCAACACCATATGTGCATCAATATACATATTTCTTAAAGAGACCCATTGCTGATAGTTATTTGTTGCTTCTGAGTAAAATGTCAATAATTAATTAAATAAAAACGTATTTTTCCTCTTGGAAAATGTATGTATGTATTTTAACCCAAAGTATATTTTAGCAGTTTCGCGTTTTCTTTAATTATATGTATTTCAAAATAAACGCATGCGTAATACTTTAACAAGAGGCAAATTTATAAATCGTTAATCAGCTTAATAAAGTATAATAAAATGAAAAATATTTATAATACAGTGAAATACGGATTATTCATCGGATTCCGGATTTATTCATCAGCAAAGATAATGTTTTTTAGAACTTAGCCTAAAAGGGGCAAATGCAGAAGTCGGAAATTTTATTTATAATAGGGTTCCTTCAGGTAGGGTCTGCCTTGCGCCAAATGCGTTACGCCGACCATGTGCTAAGCCCATCGATAGCTGCTGGCCCGAAGTTACCCAGCTATCGAGTGGTGTAAATGCCAATTGTTTGATGTTAAACATGTGCTGACTTTAGAGTAATGACCAATGACATACTGCCTAAAAAATAGTTATATTAGGCTGGGAAATGCAAGGATGCTTTCTGGTAAGAGGACTGATATCAACCCTACTGCACTTATTCCAGAACTTCTTTAGTGTCAAGAAAGGTGGAAAATATTTTGCAAGTAAATCAGTATATGCTTAGGTGTTAGTCCTGCAATTTTGACGGCCACTTAAATTCAGGAGGAATTTAAATTCTTACCTTTATATGTAATTTTTCTTGAGTAATATATGTAATATATCGTTACGAATTTTGTGTAGATAGTGTAAATAATTTGTATTTGAGTGTTTGATGCATTTATATTACTTTGTTATATTTATTTCATGATAAAATTGCGCTACTCACAAGAAATGCCGCCCCTTACGTTATAATGGCGATTCAATGAGAACTTGGCGAAATCTTGGCATCATTTTTGGCGACCAAGTTGGCGGCCAATTAGGCGACTTTGGTGACCATTTTGGCGTCATTGGCGACCCTGTTGGCGAGTTCGGAACCCTCTGGAATCTTCTAGAAAGTAGTGGATCTATCCACTAATGTCACGAGCGGCTATATTTCTGGAAGTTTCTGTCGCGCTTATATAAAGATGCTCGCCGGTTCGGCGATCAGTCTTGATTAAACCAGCAAGAAGTGAGGATTCTTTTGACTAGCGATTAGCTCGGCTGTGCTTGTGAATAATCTTTACTTGCGTGTATTTTTAAACACTGGTTATATTGTGTTTGATTGCTGTTGAAGGTGTGAAGACCTTCGGATATTTACTCTGTGAATATCGCTGCTGAATCCTGTATTTAAAGGATTGGAATTTTGATAATAAATTCGCATCGCTCTTAAAGAACTGTTTATTTTCTTTGTGATTGTTTTGCATAAAACCCTAGAACCCTCGGATCTACGTAACAATATGTTTATGTTCACCAAATAAATAAGTATTAGTTATAAAATTGGACAACTTATAAAATAAACTCATCTTTTTTCCCTAATATTTCAATAGTGACACTTAATCTGTAATTGACGAGTAGACTCGTCATCGCTCAATTTCCGTGACACACATAGTTGCTCGCTCTCAAATGGGGGTTGTCACAGTTAACTAGTTAATGTTTTTAACCTTAAAGCTTACAGCGTACCCCCTTCTCCATTAATCCTCATGCTGTGGCCCGCGTGAAATGGCCGCCTCATGTACGTGGCCTAACGGAAAAAAAAGTTTCAATACTACTGGTCCAGAAAAACATTCTTAAAAATTTTCCTTACATTGTAATTCACATTACAGCACAGGAGAAAATACCAACTGTATTATATATTATGTATGATAAACAATTATACAAGCAAAGCACATTTACTTAGAAGTGTTATGTTGTTGTTGTTACTAATGCCACCTGATTGGCAAAGGCCAGATGAAGACCCACGAAATTCATCATGGCAAAGGGCTAAGTGATGCTTGTCGTTAAATGTAGCTTTGAGCACCATACAGGTGACAAAATTATTTAGCTCGGTTTCGCCCCAGTTTTGAGGGAGAACACCCTGTGGTTGATCAGGGTCCTCACACCTCTCATCCTCTTCTACCACCCTGTGGAGAGGACTTGATGCTCGAAGGCTATTTAAAGTACCCCCATACTGCGAAGGCACTATACATTTACATACATCTATGTCTTCCCCGAGATTCGAACACAGGTCCAACGGCACAGCAGGCAGCGGCGCCAACCACTGTACCGGATGGGTAACTACTTAGAAGTGTTTATATATAAAAGCTTTTTCTTTTAATCTTAATTTTTTTTTATTCTTGTAATTTTAACTACTAGGCAGCGTTATAAAACTAATTAGCTAATAAGAGGGGGAAAAAATCGGAGAAATATTTTATTTCTGAAAATCAAAGCTGAAGTTATAAATATTGAGAGAAGAGATGAAAAAAAGCTTCAAAGGAAAAATGAAAAATAACGTTTGCAATTTCCGATAAATGTTTATTCTTCTGAAGATGACATTGGAATTTCAATTTTTCTAAAGATAAAAAAAGATAAGA
>BMAV01022887.1:0-19364 GCA_019973955.1 Trichonephila inaurata madagascariensis
TTTGAGAGATTTTTTTATTCTTTTTTAATCTAAAATATTATTTTTGCTGGCTTTAACTTATGGTAGGGTTCCTGCACCCCCTTTTTTTTGGGGGAAGGTAAATTATAAATTCTGTTGCGCTTTTTTCAAAGGGAAAGAGTTTTATGATACATGGATAAGCATATTGAGCACTTTGAAGGATTAATTGGCCAAGATTTATTTTTATGGTATACCGAAACATATAATACAAAAATCGTTAACTCTTTGTGTGGAAAACTGTTTATTTTACCAATGACCTTCACAGAGAATCCTCTAATATGACAGTCTTAATGGGAGCTAAAATGAATTGATAACGTATCTCCTTTTTTGGGGTGGAAACGTTTTTAGAATCTTAAGGTACTTGTTTAGACGAGTTCCCGGCACGACCACTATTTTTCAAAATTTTTTTCCTGAACATGCTGTATTTTTCCCTATGAATAGCATAGGGGTTTTTCATTGTGATGTTGTACGACTGATTATGGTTTATAAATGAAAAATGAGCAGAATATAAAAAAATTGGGCATCTGTGATCTCTCTGAAAGGAAATTGAAGCTGATCAAACAAGGGCAACACTTGCTGAAATAATGCATATTAATCATGTTAGCGAAAGTAAATTTGAGAAAAGCAATAAGCATGAAACGAAAGGAAAATTTTCAATAGCTACATTAAGAACTTTATCAAGAAATTAAGAAGCCATAAGTGTACCGCAAAATGCACTTCACCCTGTCAAAAAAACACAAGCAAGAAAAAGTTCAACAGGATATTTGTCGATCATCAAAGGACATTAAAATTACAATAACGTGAACAAAATGTGACAGTTTTGCTTGCAAATAATTTTCCTGTAATGTTAGCAAAAAGTGTAAGTGATTTGTGTCCTTTATTAAGGTCACGCACATTTGGAACAATTTGGTTCAGTTTTATTGGATATTTTCTCAAATTATGAAAGACAAATAGAAAAGTCCTTGAAATAGGTAAGTATATTTTCTCTTAGTTAAATTATTCACTGAAATTGTGATTTTTTTCTTGTATATTGAAAATAATTATAAAAAAAGAATTGGGGTATCACTCCCGCGACCATTAACGTTAGTATCGAGTGCACACCTGATCCCGGGCTTTCTCGCTTTAAATATTAAAAAAAAACACAATTGTTATTCATTAGAATTTATATTCTTTTATTACTTAACATTTGTTCTAAAGCTAATTCTGCGAGGCTTAACATTACAGTTATTCAAAACCGTTTATAATAGTATTCATTTCAATAAAACATTTTACGTTTTTGTATACATTGTCATGCACTTAATTTTACTCTCCTTACAATTAAGTTATTATATCAAGAATAATGTATTATCATTTTAAAAAAAACTTGTGTTAAAAGTGGGTACTTCAGCCAGTATAAGAACAAGTTTAATAATTATCAGTGACTTCCATGGGCTTGTCTTGCAGGCAAAGTTTTTCAAAAGGGAAAGGGTAAAATTGAAATTGACGCTCAGAGTTATTTTTTGATATTTAGCTCACAGATCTATATTTTGGCTTCAAAATAGTCATTGCAGAAAATCGGATTCACAAAGGTATGATGTTAAAAAAGGTAATAGTATACGAAATGCTTTTTTTTTCAGTGCAGAAAATTCAGCATCCACCTCTATCCAGAATTCAAAAGAGTGATTTATTACAAAATTGCCCTTTAATTTCGTCACTGAATGTGAAATCTATGAAGATCTCTTTTTTTCGGCAGTTGAGAGCCCTTCTGAAGTATTTTGAAATGGATCCTAACCCATTCATAACTTGCTATCAATTTGCCCTCATCTGTGTACTTGTTGATGTTTTATTATCGTCGAATGCTCGCTGTGATTTAAAATATATCTATGATTTTGTTTTAATCCACTGCCGTAAATACTAATACCGTGAATTACAATTAACGCGTGAATTATGAAATGTACTTAAAAGGGGATTCGGTAGCTAATCGATTCGGCCAAGACGACTAAATTGTACGAGGTACAGCATTTTTACATATTTTATGCAGACGTCTGTTAGGTTGCCTAGACTCACATGAACGCCCCGAGGATGCCGAATGTAATGGATATGATAAAACAACATATATTAGGCTTTTTTTTAATGACAGTTGTACTTTTAGAAATGGATCTTGAAGGAAATAAATCTTTAATTAAATATTATTTCTCCAATCTGTTTCAATTTAAAATTAGAGAAAGAAAAATAAAATAATTAACCTATTACTTAAAAGTCATTTACTTAAAATATATATTACTTAAGAGTAACATATAAAAAAAATTTAATACTTATTTTATTAATGCTGTTTAAAGAACAAGTTTAATAAGTATTAGCGGGGACTTCCATGGGCTTGTCTTGCAGAGCAAAGTTTTTAGAAATTGACCCTCTGAGCTCTTTTTCTATATTTAGCTGATATCTATATTTTGTCTTCAAAAGCAGCCACCGCATTTTGCAATATGTTCCAATTTAAAATTAGAGAAAGGACAAATAACATCATAATTATCCTATTACTTATTTTTTGTTAAAAGTAACATATACAAAATGTAATACTTATGTTATTAATTTGTACGGTTTATAATTAAGATCGTGTATTGTAGCTTTAGCTTCAAAGTGCATTATTATTGCATTCAGGAATTTATTAATGTATAAGGGGGGCGCGATAAAAATTGTGATTGAAATGGGGGGCGCCTGTATTGAAAGTTTGAGAAGCACTGAATTACATGATTAAAATTGTCTTGTTAACGTTTATGTAATAAAGCCATCATCTCTAAAATGTATATTAATCATATAGATTTACATAAGAATGCTTTTTTGACTCAGACGCTGAATGTTTTATGAATAATGAAGTATAATACTAAGTTACAGCCTTTGGCATCTTAAGTATTAAATCTAAATAATTTTCAATCGATGCATTATTGCGCTTGTAAGTAATTCGAAACTGTTGCCAACAGCCTAAACTAGACAAAAAAATTCTTAAAACGATATTCATGTTGTGTGTGTTAGAAAGAAAGTATTTGTGTTACTTATTTTTATATTTCAAATTGAAAGAATAACGAAATTGTTTCAAATATCTAACGGCAATATTAATGATTTGATTTACATATTTTTATGTTGTGTTCTTAGTTGAATAATTTGCATTTATTTTCAAAAGCTCGTGGCTAAAATATTTATGTTTATTGGCTTCTTTAAAGAAATGTCTTCGCAAACTATAAAGGTGATTTATCCTATTCTTGGCAATAGAAACTTTCCTGAAGACGAAAGCCATCTGTTTAACGATATATTTTTTTTTAAAAAAAGGGGGATTTTTTGTTTAAAATAAGGTATTTTAGAAGAAAGTCCTTAACTGTGATATTTTGGTATGAATTTAAGACACGTAAATATTATTGATATGTTTTAAATATGGATCATTCATTTATTTTTTGTTATAGAAAAAAGTCACAAAATGTTTTATATATAGTTACTCTTTAAAAAAACATTTAACATGGGATTTTTAAATAAATAAGAAAAGGGGTTTAAAAAAGAAATATGTTAGCATAGTGGGACTCAGTTTTATTGAATAAGAAGTGTTATAATTGATATAGTAGGAAGATATATGTATTTCTGTTTAAGTCTTCTTGTACTCCAGGATTCGAAGATATACTTTTTGACGTCAATCCAGCGTTTCTCAAACTGTGGGTCCTCCTCCCTTTGGGAGCGTGACAATTCTGCAAGGGGGGTGCGAACATATTGAAAAGTCGAAAACAAAAGATTATTTTAAAAAAATATTAATTTACTGAAAGTAAACAAACAAAATACATTTTGACATAATAAAAAATAAAATACATATTTACACTGATATACTACACTTATAAATATATCAGAGCTACACAATGTATTTTATAATTATTTTAACAATACTAAGTTACAAACAAGTTTATTAATTACCAGGGATTCTACAGGTTTGTCATATATATAATCTAAAACAAAAATTAAAACTTATCTTAAAATTTTTTATACAGTTTATAATTAAACCTTGACTGCCGATCATAAGTTTCGCGATTCGCTGCCCAATCCCCATTTTTCCCCTAAAAGCGTATGTTATATATTGGGGAGGGGGGGGAATAAAAAAACCCAAAAAAATCTGGGAAAAAATAAATCCTTCGCAAACATTGTCAATATCCTTTTTTTTGCATTCCAAATTCTTTGGAATAATTTTACGGATAGCCGTGCACAGAAAAAATTCTACTTCGGAAAGACGTATATATACGTCTGGGAAAATAAACACTTTGACTCAGCGAGACGTTTATATACATAAGGAGGGGGTGCTTAAGAGGTTAAAATATCGTATCGTAGTTTTAGCGCCAAAGAATAGTATTACTGAATTCAGCACATTGTTATTGTATGGGGGGCGATGAAAATTATGATTGGATATTGGGTGACGAATATTGCAACTTTGAGATGCACTGCGTTAACACAATGCTTTTCAAACTTTTAACATTTGCGACCCAGTATTCAATATTAACTATTTTGATCGTGCTCTCCACCATACAATAACAATGTATTGAGTTCAATAATGTACTTTGACGTTAAGCTGCAGTGTTTGTGTGTGTGTGTGTGTGTGCGACTTTAATTATAAACCATGCAAATTATCTAGATGAGTATTAAATTTTGTATATAATTATATATATAACAAGCACATGGAAGTCTTTATTTATTATTAAATATTTTCCTTACTGTTGATTAAAAATTATCAAATATATTGTGCAGTACTAATGGAAGTAGGTTAGATTATTGTAAATGTGTATTTTACTTTTTATTATGTATTTTGTCTTGTTTTCTCTCAATAAATTAATACATTTTTAATATAATCTCTACTTTTCGACTTTTTGATATGCCCAGGCTCCGCAAATAGAGTTATCACGTCCCAGGGAAGCGCCCCTTACAGTTTGAGAAACACTACTTAAAGGAAAAATTTTCATCTATATATAAATAGAAATAAATGTACATCACGTGAATTAACAGTTTTATAAATGAAGTTTTTACATTACTACAAACAAAACACAGATAAAATATATAGGCAAAACTAATCAAAAACATAAATGTACCTATTTTACTATAACCTATGAAAATTCTCGTTTATCCGAGTTTTACGACAACAAAGGGGAGAAATTTTAAGAAAAAAAACGCCGATAATTAATTAAAATGATTGTAACTCTGAAAATAAAGTGAATTTTTCAAAAATCATAATTGAGCCTCTGTACAGAGGTCTGAGCTATATGCAGGCAAAATATTCTTATAATAGAAGCATTTTTCAAGAAATGACAACATTTTGAAAAAGTTCATTCTAAGTTAATTTTTAGCCGAAATATTGCATTTAAATAATTGTTTTTGCCAAAATGTCCTTAAAACAATTTTATACATGCGTCCTGATCTAAGTGACACTAAATATCATTAAAATTATTCATTTATGTCCCTTTTAAAAAATAACGGTTCGACGTAGTGGGAAACCTTAACCCCATTGTTGTGGTATTAATTGCACAAAAACATATAGCACTAAAATTTCTAAAAAAAGGGGTTTTTGAAAATATTTGGGCGAAGAGTGGCCCAAAAAATCGATAGATTTTTTTGAAAAAAATTGATCCCATTAGAAAAGACTTCGAGAGGTCATAAAATGCAAGGGCGACCTAAAAAGAAAATTTTTTCTAAGTTTGAATTTTTTTTTTAAAATTGGGAAGTATCCCAATATTTTTTGAAAAAAAGTTTTTTAACTCAATTCCTTTTTTTTTTCCATTTTAACCATAATTTCATTATAATGTATGAGTTTTGTTCAAATTATTATTATTTGTATTTACCAAAATAATTTACCATACTTCCTTTTTTTTTTTGTTTCATTTGTATATGTTTAAGTAAAATATTATGATAAAATCTATGAACTTGCGGCCCCAATATTTTTTGGTGACGGTTTTATGTGTGTTTTGTATGATGCATGTATACATATATAATTAACTAAATATCACTCCAAATGTTTAAGCCGATAGCGTAATTTTATAAGTAAGATAAAAGTTTTTTTTCCTCGAGTGTATGCATTGACAACCCTAAGGAATAACTCACGAAAACAAGGCACACCATACAATGCATTACATGATATTTTTTTAAAAATTTTATGTCTTTAACCAAAACAAAAATACGCCCCCCCCTATGACCTTTTTTTTAGGTGCTTTTTTATATATATATATATATATATATATATATATATATATATATATATAATGTTCAACAAAGGCTACCCATAATAAAAAGAAGTTTTATTAAAAAATTTATTTTCAACATTTTAAATTCGCAAATTCAGTAACTGTCTAAAAAAATAACTGTAAATAATATTATTTTACTTTCAATACTCTTCATGTTTAAATAATTCAAATAAGATCGAGTCATGTAATTTCTCAGTTTTTTTGTGGAATATCATTTATAAAGATTAAAATTATTCCGATCATGATCCTTTTGAGGCCAATTCAAGAACGAGATGAGGTTCCTATCTATGCCGTAGTTCTGGGTACGAGTAGCGATGGCGATTCTTTCCGAAAAAGATGGATTTTTCAATCGATTCGTATCGTAACCTGATGAATCGCTTCACAAAAAAATCGAGGTCTGAAAGATCAATTTCTAAAAAATAGATTTTTCTTTCCAAATCTGCATTTACAATAAAAATATGAATCTATTTTATAAAACACAAGAATAGTACCATAATAAACGATCTCGTATCAGTAAAATCAGCGAATTTTTTAGTTCAGAGTATTCGGCAGTTACAATTATTTTTATTACCTTATCAAAAAATGTCAGGTATAAAAAAGAAGGCATTTATTTTCTAAATGTATTTGTAACATTAAAAAGTTCAGAAAATAGATAATATAGCTTATAGTTCTCAATTTTTAATATATAAGTTTTTTAAAAATAATCTGTCAAGTTTACTGGGTTCCAAGTGGTTCCGCTCATCACTTGCGATGTTGCCGGCAATCGAAAAAAGACGCTCACAAGGAACAGATGAACCAACGATATTCATATACATAATGACTATTGAGTGAACGTGATGACAAATACAGTGTTTTTGTTCTTGCCAGTAAATTAACCCTTTAACCGCCAAAAAACCGTAATATTACGTGTTTTATAGATAGTACATTCAGCTAATTGTAAATAATTTTGTGGTTTTTACCGAAATAGAAAAAATCGAATTTCGATTTTCTAGGAAGAAATATCGATTAACTGAATTGATTCCGTGCTACATATCGATTTAAAAAATCGATTTTTTTGCCCGAGAAATCGATTTTCCTATTAATTGATCTCAGCTCGCCATATTTAGGTACGAGTCTTTTTGAATCATTTATTGAGACTCATGACATACGTATCACAAACAAATATTTACTGTGTTTATCAAACTAATAGCATAAATACATTTCATCATAAAGTACTACTGTTGATTTTACTTCTGTTCATTAGGGAATGCATGTTGGCAAAATTGTCAAGTTTGCTGAACTTTTTTCAGTTTTCAGTAAATATATTTATCCAGAAAGCCGGCTGGGTGGCGTAGTTGGTTTGTTGGTTGTTGGCTGGCCTTGTAAGCCTGATGCTGCGGGTTTGACCCCGGCAAGAGTCGGTGGATATTCATGATGCATAAAATTGACAGATGCCAGTTCGCATGATTATGCAGCAAGTGAAAGACTATTTGAGTGCCTATTTTGACTTGGGTGCTCTCGGTAAAATAAAAATCTTAAGTTCAGTTTCCATCGCAGTGCTCAGATGCCTTCCTCTGTGGAAGAAACCGGCGTCAAAATGCACTAGGTCTGCAATGGTAAAACACCAATCCACAAAGTATTAGCAATATATATATATATATATATATATATATATATATATATATATATATATATTCAGAAATTAAAGGCAGGTTTGTAAATTGAACTTGACTTCAGTAAATTGAAGTTTTGAATTCGGAATTGTACACGTATCTGAAATAAAATGAGATTTATTTCAAATCATGATAGTACCTAACCAGTCATAAATTGTACAGTGTTTCTAATATAGCATCAAAGATAACTATTCTATTAAATTTGATTATTTTCCTGAAAAAATTATCAAAAATTGAAATTTTAAGAAAAATACTCTGAGTATTTTTATAAAAATCTTAATTTCATATCTTCTCTCTCATTGACTACCAATAAAACAAATTTATTTTGATGTTCGTTCTTCTTACAAAACCAGGTTTATAAACAAAGAGCTGAAAAACTGGTTTTGTAATTCTACTAAAACCATATAATCACAACATGATGCATTTACAAGCAATCTTTTTCAGAAAAGCCTTCCTTTATTTTTCTCCTTTTCCATTTGTCATTGAGACAGTGAAACAAATCAAATTATTTATTATAATGTTTTAAAATTTATAACTTTATTTAGAAAAATCCATCAATTGCAGGAAGCAATTAAATTGAAGTGTAGCAAAAAATAAGAGTAAAAATAAAATTTAAAATAAATTACTTTTCTTGTAAATGTATTTCTTTCAATATTTTGAAATAAATTCTTCCACACACACACACAAGAGTAATAAAGTTGTTTTTCTATAAAACGTCTCTCACACACACAAATCTCATACATATATTTTATGGAAAACAGCGATAAGCAGCTTAATAAAGAAGATACGTGGATTAAGTTTAAAGTTTCGGTTCTTAAGAATTAAATTTACATAATTTAGCAATGAGCTACTTTTAGCATGTATCATTGTATCTGAGTAATGTAAAACTGTTGTCTAAACCATAAACGCACACAAAATTAAAATAAAATAATAACCAATATACATGCTGGAATTTTGAAAAACGCATGTTGCTTCTTATCGAAGTCGTCTGGAAAAAAAAGGAACCATTTCAGGAAGCAGCTATAAGATATTAATGAGTTAATTTACATATTTTTTCGTTATCTTTTCCCATCCATTTGCTTTTAAGAACTCGTAGAAGCCCGTTTATGTTTATTGGATGTTTGAAAATACTGTTCCTGTGTTAAGGATAAAAAATGATTTACGTTGTGTTTCCAACCCTGGAATTTTTCGGGAAAAAATAGGAACCCATTTATTTGGAGCTGTGTGTTGACATCAGGCTTGGAAAAGCAGGAAATATTTCCTTTTCCTAGAAAGAAATATATTCTAGATCTGAATTTTGTAAATCAATAATTTAATGCAATGTATTTTGCAACGCACTAAAAGAATTTATAGTTAAATATTAGAAGAAATAAGAGAAAGAATATATCTGTTTCTGTGTATATATAAGTATGTATATATGCACATATTATCTTACTTTACTTCATTATATTATATACATTACATATATATATATATTATTTCCTATGTGTTTTTGCTCAGTGTTACTTACAAAAAAAGGGGGAAGGTTGGCTTGCCAAAAAACATGTTCAACCCCACTTTTATATAAATTATTTTATATAATAAAGCTGTCCTAAGTCAGTAATGTTTTTAACACTGCAGCATCCGTTTTATATTTATAATCTCGGTTTCCCACATGACCTTCATTGTGTGATTTTCCTACTGTCTATGTGTTTTTCGAAAGTTATTGTTTGGATGTTATTTCTTGCTTGTAGTGAATTAGCCTGTATATATATATATATATATATATATATACATATATATATTACATATATATATATACATATTTATATATATATATATATATATATATATATATATATATATATATATATATATATATATATATATATATATACAGTCAGACCTCTATATAATGAAGTCACTAAATCCTGGTAAAAAGCTCGTTATATAGAGGTTTACCTTTTAATATACTTTATAAGCCACATAAAAAAGTTTTAAATTCATAAACACTATATATTAAAGTAATTATTCACACCTTTTTTAAAATTAATATATGTTTATTTTATATATTTAAGCCATAAAAAAAAAGAAAGAAAGAAAAACTGCAAGGAAAGCAAGAAAAAAAAATGTCGAAATTGTCACTTATTTTCAATATTAAGAAAATAATTTTAAATTAAAATGAACGAGTTTAAGGGACATTTTCTAATTTAAAGCACATAAGTAATATTAAAAAGACATTATTTTATAACTAGAACACGGCGACACGGGTCAACTCCACTGAGTGTGAAAGAGGATATCGAAGATGTTTCTAGTGAACTGGACAATGGGGATTAAAGGTTGCACTTTTTAAATGAAACGTCAAGATTTCTATTGCTCTCGGCGAGTTAGGATCTAATAAAACCACTTCAAGATTTATGACCACCATAAAAAGTGTTAAAGAAAAAATAACTTGAAATGCTCAGAAATACTGTTAAAAAAGGGAGGACAAAAATTGAATCACAAAAGAAAAAGTTCGTTATGTAGAAAATGCACTTTGCTATAGAGAGGTTCCCTAACGAAGAAAATCGTTAAATGTTCAAGGTTTCAGGAAAAAGTTCGCTGTATAGAAAAATTCGCAATATAGAGGTTCGACTATGTATATATATATATAACTTGTTTGTAGAGAATAAGCCTATATATATATATATATATATATATATATATATATATATATATATATATCTTAACAGATAGATTTTTTTGGATTTTTGTTAAAAAAAATGCCATATTGAATAGTACCTTTCACATTTCAACTTTTAAAAATATTATTCTAATTTATATAAAAAAAAAAAAAATGATTTAGTATCTGAAAATTTTTAAGAATTAATAATTATATAAAAAATTTCAAAGTTGCCAGACATAACTATCCAGCTAATTTTTATATAAATATATGTTTTAAAATTTTTGGGCAAATTTAAATTTTTAATTATTTATTATATTCATTTCTATTTAGTTTATAGTATATAATTTTTAATATATTCTTAAAAAAAGTTTATTACAAAAAATATATATATTTTGGTGCCATTATTCTTAGTTACGCTGTTTTTTGTGAATTGAGTCAGACACTCATGTGTTTTCATGTACACTGGGTAAGTTTTTTAGTTTCTTCGCCATTTTATTATTATTAAAATGGTCATAATCTTTTTTTAACCTTTTTTTCAAATATTTTTTTTTAAACATTTTTATATTTGTCTATTTCTCCGGGATTCCTATCCCAATTGAATATTCCAATTCTATTCTATTGCTGTTATATTTACCCACGGGGGTTTTGGGGGCCTTTTGCCTTGGTTTATCCCATGTGCTATTATGTCGAAAATTTGTTGTAGGAGAAGTTGAGATCCACAAGCCCTTTTTATCCCTGTTTCACTGTCCTAAACCAGTGATGCTCGGGAAATCAAAATGTTTTACCATTTAGCAAAATTTTCTCTTTTGGTTTGTAATAATTCCATGTTCTTGGTTCTTTTCGGTTTGATCCTTAAAAATTTTTTGGAAACCCCGTCTTCTTTTTAATTTATTTACTGTTATATATATAAATATAAATCTTATGTCTCAATGAGAGAGAGAGAGAGAGAATTCTGATATTACTCAACGATCTTTATACAAATTTTTTATATTGCGGGGGAAACAAAAGAGCCCAGGCCCATGGAGATGTTTCATTTGGTGGGGAAATGTTGAGCGTGCTGCCCAAGGAAGCAGATGAGCATCATTAGTATTTTGGTAGCTTAGGACACAATGGGTGACATAAGATGTGGTGCTATTGTGTTAAAAAAAACTGATCCACAATGTCTGAAATATAGGGCAATAAAGAGGTGTTCGTATATTGCAGTGTATCTCAAACTGTGGGCCCGTCCCCCAAGGGGGCGTGATAACTTTACAAGGGGTCGCGAGCATATTGAACAATCGGAAACAAACACATATTTTTTTTAAAGAATAATAATTTACTGAAAGTAAACAAACAAAATACGTTCTGACATAATAAAAAATAAAATTAACATTTGTACAGATATAATACACTTATATGTATTCGTAATACACAATGTATTTTATAATTAATTTAACAATACGATGAGTTAGTAACAATTTTAATAATCACCAGTGACCACATGGGCTTGTCATGTATAAAATTATATGATAAAATTATAACACTTCCCTTTTTGAAAATTTTTTTTACTGCTTATAAGAAAAACCCGTAACTCCCGATTAAAAGTTATTTAATTGTTCCCCAAACCCAAAACCATTTTCCACATAGGCAAGGTATAGATGTATTGGGGAAAAAGGGGGAATAAAAAAGGGAAAAATCCTCTGAAATAGGTAAATCCTCCGAAAAATTCTGTCAAGGCCCTTTTTTGCATTCCCCATTGTTTAAATTTTTATGGATGGGTGTACAAAAAAATATTGTATTTCGGAAAGACGTATATATACGTCCAGGGAAAATTTTGGGACGCTTTATTTACGCTGGTAGCACTAAGAAAACTCGTTGTGTAGTATTGTGGCTTTAGTGTAAAAACCCTAAACCCAAATACATTGTTATTTTTCTGAAGGCCATGGTTTTTTTTGGTTAATTGTTAGGCTGGGGCTTTTAGAAACACCATATGTTGATCCAATGGCTTTTTCTATATATAACTTCACACTAGGGGGATAGCCCGTATGAAAATTTTAAAATTAAGATTTTACGTGGCTTTTGTGATCAAGAAAAGATACATTCATCATTATGCTGCCCCCGTAAAAAATGAGATTCATCTTAATGGGTATGTTATAATTTTTAAAACATTTTTGTCATTGGGAAAAAAACCGTTTCACTCATCTCTTTGTTGCGGGCAAAGAAAGGGGCCCCAATAATGTTCACGGGAAAAAGGTTGTCCATGCGGCTCCAGACGTCATTGTTTTATCCGAGTGAATATTTGTGTTTAAGGCAACCCCCCTATCCTAAAAAACATTTTTTCAATAATTGACAAATTTTTTTCATTTATTTTTTATCCTTTTTAGCTTAAAAAAAACCGCTTTATATTTTCCCACACAGAACCCCAAAAATACAAGTGTTTTAGTAAAACAAAATGCCATAACCTTTTCCAAAATATGTCAAACTTTAAAAAAGCGTTTTACTCGAAATGTGTTTTTTTTTTGAAAACTCAAAAAGGGAACAGCGATTGCTCAAAAAAATTTTGAAAAAAAATTTTAGGAAATTTTTTTTTTAATGTTTCGGGATAACAGTAAAAAATGTTTTTGACCTTCAGATTTAAAAATCACTGTTTTTATTTTCAAAATTTCAACTCTTTTTTTGGGAATATAAACACTTTTTTTTTTGCAAAATTTTTATTTTAGTCCAAGATAGAGGGCCCCTAGTTTTTTTTTAAAAAATTTAAAAAATCTATTATTCTGAAGGTCAATTCAAACATAAACAAAAAAAGTAGCACATTAACATTATAAAGAGTTTTTTGAAAGGTTTTTTTTTACAGAGGGGCCCCGTTTATGAAATTTTTTTACATTTTCACCGTTTTTCCTTTTTAATAATAATAAATTTTTCTGTTTTAAATTTTACTTTTTTTCCCTTTAAAATATGCAAAAAAATCTAAAAGTCACTTTCCTTTTTTTCATTTTTAAAAAAAAGTTGCCCAAGTAGTCGGATACTTTAAAAGGGTTCCACTAGATTCAAAATCACAAGAATACCTCTCAGACTTTGACGTCATCCCCTCCGATCCCAACATTCACAAGATCTTCCCCCACAAACTCGATGAACTTTTTTCCCATTCAGAACTCCCATTGTTACGCAAAAAAACAATTTCAATAGGGGGTGGGGGGATCTCTTATGATCCATATCCCGGACAAAAAAACGTTATTCAAAATCAGTGTGTGGTAGTTTTTTCCTGAAAGGCAACCACAAAACTTCATATTTTTAGCGTCGTTGAATCCCCACCCCTGGGGGTTTTGTAGTGGAAAAAATAAACTGATTCATCTTTTTGTATCAGTGCTTTCAATATCAAATTTAGAAACATGTGGTGACACTTTTTTTTTAAAAAATAATGCATATTTTCGTAAAAAAACCATCATTCAAGTATTTTTGATCGAGAAACCGGGGAACCTTACTTTTTAAAGAGTTGGTTTTTTATATGCGGGGCTTTAAAATTTTTCATTTTAAGCCCAAAATCTTTTTTTATTTGTTTTAGTTCGAAAATCTGTGTCACCCTGTCCACGAAGTTTGCGTTAAGTATGTTTTTAAATGGTTAGCGCCTGACTTTACTGTACCGTAGGGCTTGGTTTCGAATCCCGGATAAGGATGGATGTTTTAAAGTTAAATGCCTTCGCGGCAGGGATACC
Organism: Trichonephila inaurata madagascariensis; assembly: GCA_019973955.1. NCBI lineage: Eukaryota > Metazoa > Arthropoda > Arachnida > Araneae > Nephilidae > Trichonephila > Trichonephila inaurata. The sequence goes on from BMAV01022887.1 coordinate 14,243, forward strand.
TAAACGCCGCAGCCCCAAATCCTCTCTGGGGTTGTCCAAGGGATGGCCGTGGGAAAGGGCCCTGAGTGCTATATCTAAAATTTGGGGAGGTGCAAAATCATCTGCATCGGGTCCGGGCGTCAACGACAGACGTACATCCCCCGTCAGGATGAATTTAGTGGGGCTCGATTGACTACGCGACAGGTGGGTACAAGAACAACTACAGTATGTTTTATGTTATTTTGAATTTCAAGTTTTTGTATGAGTGTCGGTCCATTTCTCATTAATGAAAAATATGCAGTGATGTGTCATATTCTTATATTGTATATAATAAAAATTATAAACATATTTCTAAAAAATTATATATTCAGTAACCAATTTATACATATTGGCTATTATCAAATTTAAAAATAAGTAGATACGGTTTTTTTTTTTTCTAGTGAATATTGTTGAAAAGAAAATTTCAATGAAGTAGATACATGGACGAACGAAAATTGAATTGCAAAATTTAAAACAATCGAAGTTGTGGTTGCATGCTCGTGCCCTCTACCAGTTGTATTTAATAATTAAAACTGAAGCAGAATAACGCCAACAGCAAAATACATAGATAAACACTGTACATACACATCTACTTACTTTAATTATTTTATGTATTCATTGATGAACCTGATATAATCACAGAACCACCTTTTGTGAAAGACTTAAACCAATCTTCTAATTCAGCGAATGTTTCGTTAAGTTTAGAATAAAAATAGGCTCAAGATTAGTACAGATGACTCACGCCTCGGATTCCGAAAAGAAGCACTCAAAGACAATTTTTATTATGAACAACCAAATGCGATTTCAATTCTAAATGTTTGTACGTATTAACATCCTGCAACAAATATTTAAACTTTTTCTTACTCATTCTTGTCCTTAATGAACTAGTATCAGAGAAGTATAATCAAAGTGTACGTGCGCGAAGCTATCAAGTAGGAAATTGGGCAAATGATTTAAAGGAAATTCTCTAAATTTTTAATGAAACCATTTGTGATGAAAGTTTTTTATGTTCTAATTCTAAGGTCGCAAAACCCTTGAAAGTCTTTTTGATCTTGCATCAGAAAAGCAAGAGTTGTATGTCTTCTAAATTTACATTAACGGGTTTTGTTAAGCATCCTGGGAAATAATTTGACACAGAATGAAAGATTTTTAAAAAGGTGAAATTAGAGGTTCATTAAAACCTTAAGGTTCTGTGTAAAAGATGTCACCGGAAATATTTACCAATGAACTTGTTTAGGTTTGAATAATCTACTCAGATATTCTATAAGGCAGCGTTTCTCAAACTCTGGGGCGTCCCCCACAGTAGGGCATTATAACTCTACGAGGGGGTAGGGCGTGAGCATATTGAAAAGTTGTGAACAAAAGATTATTTAAAAAATATTAATTTACTGAAAGTAAACAAATAAAATACATTCTGACGTAATAAAAAATAAAATACATATTTACACTGCTATAATACACTTATAATTGTACCAGTACTGCACAATGATTTTTATAAACAATTTAACGATATTAAGTTAAGGTATCCAACTACGTTCGAACCGATTTTTAAAAAGCGCGTGGGTGATAGCCGTAATGATATCCAGTGCTACTCTTAGATTAGAATACATGTATAAAATTGTTTTAAGGACATTTTGAGAGAAAAATATTTAACATTTTAAGTAAAATTAACTGAATAATTAAAATAGCTCTTTAGAAAATTGCTTCTATTATAGTATGATGTTTTGCTTCTGCATATAGCCTGTGACTTCTCTACAAATGCTCAGCTAGAAATATTTGAAAAAATTCACATTATTTTCAGAGTTGCCCCCATTTAAATAATTATTATGGTTTTTTTAAATTGCCCTCTCTGTTAAGTAAATATGGATAAAACCACTTCTAAGTTATGTATTTTAAAAATTCTACTTCAGCCTCTTAAGAGAGGTCAGAGCTATATACAAGCAAAATATAATTATAATAGAAGCATTTTTCACAAAAAGAGAATGACGGTAAAAAAATTCATTCAGCAATTTGCCGAAATATAGTATTTAAATAATTGCTTTTGTCAAAATGTCCTTAAAACAATTTTATATGTGTATTATAATCTAAGTGACACTAAATATCATGAAAATTATTCATTTATTCGCTTTTTTAAAATCACAGTTCCGAACGTAGTCGGATTCCTTAAGAATAATTTTAATAACTATCAGTGACCACATGGGCTTGTCATATATAAATTTATACCCAAAAATTAACACTTTACAATTTGTACGGTTTATAATTAAGCCCTTAACTGCCGATTATAAGTTACGCTATTCGCTCCTCAATGACACTGTTTTCCACTCAGGCACGCTTATGCGGTGTATTGAGGGAGCTGGGAAGAAATAAATAAATAAGCAAATCCTCTTAAATAAATAAAACCTTAAGAAACACTGTCAACGTCCCTTTGTTGTATTCGAAAGCCTTCGGAATAATTTTATGGATAGCAGTATACAGAAAAGATCATATTTCGGAAAGATATACATTACGTCCAAGACAATTAACGCTTTGGTTTAGCTTGGCGTTTTTCTACGCTGGTGGTACTTAAGAGTTTAAAGTCGTAATGTAGCTTTAGTGTCAAAATATAGAGTTATTTAATTCAGTACATTGTATGGAGGGGTGTGCGATTAAATTATGATTGAATATTGCGTCACAAATATTGAAAGTTTGAGAATCACTGCCATAAGGAATCATAATAAACAGATGACGTATGAAATTAGATTTTTCAAGAACAGTGAAACATTTATAGTAAATCCGACGTAAAACGCGCAATTTAAACACAAAAAATAAGTTCGCGAATTAATAGGTGCATGTTAAAAGTATCGAGTATAAAAATGATCGCTATACAAATTAAAAAAAATAAGGGATGATAAAAACAATTAGACTTCTACTGTTTATTGAAAAACTGTTTATTTGATAGAAATGACATTCCTTAAGGTATCCGAAAACGTTCGGAACCATGATTTTAAAAAAAGCACATAAATGTATAATTTTCATGATATTTAGTGTCACTTAGATTAGAATACATGTATGAAATAGTTTTAAAACAAATTATTTAAATACAATATTTTGGGAAAAAATTAACTTAGAATAAACTTTTTTCCAAATGTTCTCCTTTTGTGAAAAATGCATCTATTATAATAATATTTTGCTTACATAAAGTAAAGACTTAATATTAATTTTATTAATATTTTGCCTGTACATAGCTCAGACCTCTGTACAAAGGCTCCACTATGATTTCTGAAAAATTCACATTATTTTCAGAGCTGCAACCATTTGAAATAATTATCGGCGTATTTTCTTAAAATGTCTCCCTTCTGTTTTCGTAAAACATGGATAAACCGACTTCTAAGTTATGCATTTCAAAAATTCTAGTTGAGCCTCTGTACAGAGGTCTGAGTTGAATACAGGCAAAATATTATTAGAATAGAAGCATTTTTCACAAAAGGAGAATATTTAGAAAATGGTCATTCTATGTTCATTTTTTGTCAAAATATTGTACTTAAATAATTTTTTATTGTTATACACTTCTTAAAACAAATTTATATACATTTTCTAATCTAAGTGACCCTAAATATTATAAATATTATCCATTTACACGCTTTTTTAAAATCATGGTTGCGAACGTAATCGGATATCTTAAGAACATAAATTGTTGTAGTTCTAGAAGTACAATATGTTTTAAGAAACTTGGTATAACACTTGAAATATATGACTTAACAACATAAAATTATTCCAGACGTACATTTGAAGTCTCTTCGTAAGGAAGAGCGTGCGCGTTATACGCGCGGTGTGAGCATACCTAAAAATTAAAAAAAATGTAGCTTAAAAGTTTAGGTTTGCGTTATACACCGGATTTTACAGTAGGTAAAACCTTTTCTTTAGCTCAGTAATTTGTAGGAGATAAACAGTTTGGAAGATGTACCATCTTATACATCAATGTTTAAAAATATTCGAATATATACACTTGCCTCCCAAAGTCTGCATACAGGCAATCATCTTACGTATTTAAGCTATAATCACTATTAAGGTATCCGACTAGGTTCGGAGATAAATTTTTCAAAAATTGATTTTCTGAATAATTTTATTGTTTTAAAGAACATAAATAGGCTTAAAAGTCATAACTGAAATCACTAACATGTATAGCCCTTTTTAAAAAATTTTTTTGTGATTAGCAAAATTTTTAAGGTTAAAAAATGTGATAAATAAAAAATTTCAATTATTCAATTTTAACGTCATTGATATACTTTGATCCCTCTTTTAAATGTCAAGAACCGCAAAGGGAAAAAATAGTTTAAGAAATAAATATTTTATTAGCATTTAAAAATTGATGGTCATGATTTTTCGTCAAAATTACTGCATGTTCTATCAAAGATGGCTGTAAAATATGATTAATACTAGCCTTAAACCTTGTTTTTACACTCTGAAGGGCCCAGATATATGTTATAAATTTCATTTCATTTGATTGACTATTTAAAAAGATATCCCGTTTTGTGCACAAATTATCATGAAAAGTTCATTTTAAAAAAAAAATTTAAAAAATATTTTTATTAGTTAGATATGAAAATGCTATAAAAAAGAACTTAAAACACTCTCTAGTTTTATGTATTAGTCCTTCTTTTCCCCAAAATATTTATTTTTCCTAATGACCCAAACAACATAAATCATACACCTAAATATGGAAAAAAATACAGAAATACAAACACCAATACTACTCCTAAATACGAAAATCAAAATATTTAGCAATTTTAAAATTTTCTTTTTCAACACATCAACAAAATTCACCTAACAAAAAACAAAATGAGAACTAAATAAGCTTTAAAAATTATTTACTTTAGTTACAATTCATTATTGTAAAGGTTTTTCCAGATGCTTTGACACCTCCATTTTGTCGTTCTGAAGTTATAAATATTTGTATTATTTTATGTAATAAACAGGGGGGTTACACTATTTGAATTTAAGACATTAGCAGTAACTTCAAGCAATATTCGCCCCCAATATTCAATCATAATTTCATCGCGCCCCCCATACAATAAATGCTTGAATTCAAATATACTATACTTTTTACCTAAAAAACCTACGATTT
>BMAV01022888.1:0-28632 GCA_019973955.1 Trichonephila inaurata madagascariensis
TAACCCTTTTGGGATCACGACGTTTTGTTTTAAGAAAAAAAAAATTTAGAAATTCAAGAATGAAACCGAATTGGTACAAATGAGATGGAGCTATTTTGTTCAGTGTTCTATGTTGACCTTTAACCCCTTCCTTGTCGGCGTTATTTCTAAAAACTCCAGTGTGTCCACAAACAAATGCAAAAACCATCGATATGTTTTTAACTTTAAAGCTTTTAAGTGACTTTGGATCACGAGGATTATGTTGTTAGACGAAAACATAAACTTAAGAGAGTCCAAGAATAATAAAAAGATTTGGTACAAATGAGTCGGCACTTTTTTGTTCAGTGATCCATTTTGACCTTTTAAACCCCTTTTCCCCTGTTAGGGGCTTTTCCCAAAACCCAGTTTTCCAGAACAAAAAAAAAACTATTGATACGTTTTTATCTTACAAGCTTTTAAGTCTCATTGGATCACGACGATTATGTTCTTAGACGAAAAAATGCACTTTAGAGAATCCAAGAATGAAACAGAATTGGTACAAATGAGATGGATCTATTTTTACAGTGATCCATTTTGACCTCTAACCCCTTCCCTGTTGGTGTGCATGTCATACGTTTGACGTTTTTGTTCCCGTTTTGTCGGGGTTGCGACGGCGACGCAAAGAAATAAAATCATCCTTAAAACTGAATTCATGTCTAATTGCACATATTTTTCTTTCCGTGATAATTTTGTATTTTTGAATATTTCTACAAGATGACGCAACTCTAGTATTACTTTCATTACAATAATCGCAGTAAGATTTCCAGCATGGAATCTAACACTAAACATTTTCAATGAATATCTTGATGAGTGTTAGAATTTCAAATAAAAAATCATTCAAGATATTTTTTTGGTATTTATTATCAAAATTTTGTTTGACAAAGTAAGCCAAAAATAATATGTAATGCATGATTTAGGTTTTGTGATAAATGTGAATTTTACGCTCTGATGCAAAAAGAAGATTGTAATGCGGTTTTAACGGTAAGGTAATATTTGCCAAAATAAATTTTTAAATAAATTAGTCCAAATATTTTTATACAAATACTTTTATTGTGTTTTGGTAGATTATTATTTTAAACGCCTGAAGCAGTTAAATTAATAAATATATTATAATAGTGCACTTTTTAAAATTTAAAACTAGGGTGTGTATGGCAATGAAAACTGGAGATAAGTGAACTGGATACCACAAATTTTCCGAATGTAAAACAAGTAAGAAACTACTTACAGATAAAAAATATTTGCTTTTTTACCTTAGGATAAAATATATATTAATTTTCTGCAATAAAAAATTTGAGGGGGGTCAGAAATTCGCGTAATATATCTGTGTTTCATTTATTCATTTACTTGTTATGTGTTAATCTTAATGTATCAAAACTATGAAATGTGTGTTTATAAAGTAACGACATGTGCAATAATAATTTTATGCATATATTTATATTGAACTATAAAATAATTTGCTTATTTATTTAGATATTCTTTTTATTTCTCTGTCACAAATAAAGGTACGTTCGTGGATTTATAGGCTGAAGCAAAGAAAACGAGAAATGTTGTAGCAAACTTAGATGTACATTTTGATAAAGACCCGAAACAATGATTTTTAGGATTATAAAAATCGCAAACTCCTATTTTAAAAAAAAGAAAAATCTTGAAAGAAGTAAAAACAATAAAAATGCTTAAAAAATGTTTTCGTGCTTATCATCATCTAAAGAAACAACCCATATTTGTATCATTATTATAAAGCAGAAATGCAGAGAACAAACAATCTTTTATCGTTCATAAAGATTATTTTTTGAAGTAAGCAACGGAATCTAAAACAACAAAAAGCTACGGAGGGTAAATAAAAATACAAATACATCGCTTAAAATGTTCCTCAAAAACAAACAGAATCATTCCTGATTTCACGGAAATATCAGTAAAAATAGTTCAAAAACATTGTTTCGATTCCCAGTACAAGATTGAAATTCAGATCTCATAGAATAAAAATATAAGGAGCGTTTTATTGATGGTATGTATATAATTGACCATAAATGTGTTTGCTTATTTTCTACCGTGCCTACAAAAGCTACAAATCAGATTTTCTTTGTGATATTGTTTTATTACGGATATTATGTATCTGTCGTTGAAAACAAGCAGACATTAAACGAGGAAGAAGTTTTATTGACTGTCATATGAAAGCTTTTAGCATGCAGAAATGCTTCAAGATGCATGGAGTGCAAGAAATCAATAAGCGTATCTGAAGTCGTAATGGTAAGATTTGCTTAGTAAGGTTTGATTTTATAGATATTTCTTATTCAGAATGACGAGGCATTTGTTTCTTTTTAAACTGAACGTTCATTTGTTTTTATATATAGGATAATGGTTGTGCGAAGACAACTCCAATGTTAATTCTCCAGATTTGAAGATTGTTCAGTTTAAGTATTTTTCTGCATTTATAGATTACATTATATCAAATTTAATCTAAAAATCTTAGTTCCGTTGCGTTTAAGGCAGTTTTTTTTAAACTTGCAATATTTGCGACCTAATTTTCAATTATAATTATTATCGCCCCCCACACACAATAACAATGTATTGAATGCTATAAAAATGTACTTCGACTCAAAAAAGCCACAATAGACTATAATTAAAACCCAAACAAATTATCAATATAAATATAAAATTTTACATAAGTCAGTCCCATGGGAAGCACAAGCAATTATAAAACTTGTTTTTAATTTAGTATTGATTAGTTAATTATCAAAAATATTATGCAGGCCTAATACATTTATAAGTATATTATATCAGTGTAAGTGTGTATTTAATTTTCATTATATTACAATATATTTTCTTTGCTTCCTTTCAGTAAATTTATAATTGGAATTTTTTTTAAAACTTTCGGCTTTTCAATAGGCTTACGCCACCCACAAGGGGATATCATGCCCCCTAGGGAGGTTCACCCCTCAATTTGAGAAACCCTGGTTAAGATGACTAAGTACGTTCGGAACCATGATTTTTCAAAAAAAAAAAAAAGTGAAAAAATAATTATTTGATATTTAGTGTCGGTTAAATTAGAACAGTGGTCTACAAACGTTGTAACCACCAAGCATACCCAGGGGGTTTCGAGAGTCGAAATAAAACTTCTAAAAACTATGAATTTGTATGCAAAAAAATCACGTTTTTTTTTGGAGTCTGTAGGGCCCCAAGTACCTAAAGCCGTATTTCTGAATTTCTGAACTCGAGTCCTACGTTTTTGGGAGGGGATGAGGGATCTTAAAAATAAATTCAGCTGCGGGCAGCCTCTTTTTTAAGTAATTTCTTGCAACTTTCACAATGTAAGGAAATAATAGTAAAATGTTTTTCATTTTTGTACTACTTAGATCGTGAGTATTCTATTGTATATGATCTTAAGTTCGGTAAAGTATTTTTTTTTTTTTTTTTTACTCGTTACTGCCATGTTTCTTAAAACTGTTTGGATGGGAAGGGAATGATTCGGATTTATAGACGGAAGTATTAAAAATTATACATCTCAGCGCTTATTTATATTTGTTAAAAAAAGGGAAAAAATACATATAATAGAGCTTTTTGAAAAAGAAAAAAAAACATCTAACAAACCTGTGTGCTGTAGTATTTTCCAATAATGGAAACCAAGCATTAATAGATGAATCAGAAGGCTTACCATTGAAAGAGTAGTAACCACTTATCAATATATCAATTGAATCGATGTAAAAATCTAAATTTAAGCAGGAACTATTCCTAAATTTTAGGCTACAAATTGGCAGAATAATAAGATGTTTATCAATAAATAATACTTTTAATAAACTTTTAAAAGCATTTTAATGCCATTTTGAATAATGCGCTGATGTTAAAAACCTTTCTCAGCGTGTGTGGCAACACAAACAAAATATGAAATAAATTAACACAGAATACGAAATGCGATTGTTGGTACCTTCAGTAGGTCGACAATTTGGTTATAGAAATATATCCCAGATCACATATCTCAGTAACTAAATGTAATGCAAGGGTAGGTGACTCCTAGAACATGAATTTAAGTTAATCATGAGTAAATTAAATTAATAATATATTAACGATTTTAATAAGAAAATACAATGCAGTAAAACCTGTTTTTGTGTGTTAGATAGGGACCGCATAAAAAAACCAAACAAAAAAATTGGAAGATTTCGTAAATTCTTACATATAACAAACAACTTCGCCAAAATAGTAGAGAAAAACTTTTATGCGGTGGAAAGGGACCGCATAAAAAAGTTGCACTTAGAAAATAAACCAAGTATTTACGAAATGTAAAAGAAAGTACTCTTCCACAACAAAATAAATAATCAAATTACACATGGAAACATTTTTAAAAGTTCAGTTTCTCATTGTATATATATGGTGAAGTTTTCAAATTACGCATACATAATTTGCTGCAACTCATTGTAATCCAAAGGGCTCATCTTCCGGTGATGAATAAGTACAAAATCGTTTTCATCCCTTAAAGATACAATTTAATTTATGTATTTTTTGCACCATAAAGTAAGAGACAAATTTTTGTAAGAAGGTCGGTTAGTCAGTTGCTCTTAAATGTCCCAATAATCAGATATGCATGATCAAAACTCCTTTTGAAATTTCATATCCCTTTTGGGAAACGTACCATTTTAAGAAAATATTTTTTTCCCAAATTTTTTGAAGCTGTATCCCCATGTATTTTTTCCTTCAAAAATCGGTTCTTCTTGTCCGTCTTCATAATCTATCAAATTATTGATAATGTCACTGTCATTAAAAGTTTTGTCTTCCATCAAGGGTGGGATGTTGGTGCGTTGGGAGAGAGCAAATGGCCTGGCATTGTCGGGAGACTGTTTATAACCAATAAACAGAGTGTCCTGAAATGTATATATGTACATTGCTTTGGCATGACGTACACCCCCGCCGCCACCTCTGCCTCGCGAGGGCAGGACTCTAGGGGTCCCAAGGGAACGCCCCAAGTACGTATTTATCCAATTTATAAGATATTAAAGGTAAAACTTGACTTCTTAGGGGGACCAAATATTCTCCCTTACACCTCTGGTATATTGATAGAGAATATTACAGTGGTTCCAAAGATGTTGAAATTCATATACCGCATAAAAAAAGATCCCACAGAAAAAATCGCACAAAATAAAATCCCATTAAAGTAAGACATCACAAAAACAGGTTCTACTATTAATTGCCTATACTTTAAGTAACTATAACGTGTTGAAATACGATTATGCTTTAAATGTAATATTTATTCCTCTAAGGTTTGGTTGTGTCCCTCGGAAACATCTCATAGTTTTATTTCTTCCATGATTTGAAAAAGTTTGAAGACCACTGAATTGGAATATTCATTAAAAATTTTTATAACAATGTTACATGAAAAAAAAAATTGGCAAGAAATGAACGAGTGATATATCAGTATGTGAGTTTTCTTCTGTAATAATCATAGTAATAATTTGCATATGCAGTGTAATATCTTTAACGTGAAAACACTTAAGACGAAATATCAGTTAACACGGCGTAATACAAAGGTCCCGACAAACTTCTATGTATTTTGAAATACTTTTTTTTATTAACACAAACGAAAATTGCTTAACATGAATATATTTCCCTTTTCAAAATGTACAAAATACGTAAAACACTAGACTGATTGGACTAAATTATTGTATTATCGTAAAAACTCATTGTATTAGATGATGATAATGTGCCTACAGTTCATAAGACAGTAAAGACATTTAATAGTTGGTTCAAAGCTCCAAAGATATCATTGATGCAGATTTCGACGATGAAAATGAATTAAATAATGCAGCTAATGTCCCCACATCATCTGAAATGGGGAACGTCATGAAAATTGCATATTTATTTAGACGCACATTCCAATGGTGAAAGAAATGACTAAGTGGACGATATTGAACAATTTGTTGAGAATTTGATAGTGAAACACAATTCAAAGAAAAATATCAGATTGTTTAAAAAACTCAATAAATGTTTCTTTTTCAAAAATTTGAAAATTTTACGATTTTTTTTTAAAATTCTTAGGAATGTTTTTGTTTTATTAATGATTATTTATCATTGATTTTTATTAAATATTTGCATATAAAAAATATAAAAGTACCAAAAATGGCATAAAACGTCTGTGTATAACCCCACCTATACTTTCAAACTAAATTTTACATTTTTTTGGATATTCGCCGTAAACGTAACAACAAAAGAAATCAAGTATTAATATACATTGTTTTTATGTTTTGAAGTATTTTTGATTTTATACCAGACTTTTGAAAAATTGTATCTTCTAATTTTAACTGTTCTTGTTCATAAGGCAAAGGTTTTTTTAAATAAACAGTGTTTCGAACATTTAGGTAAATTTTTTTTTACCCATCCTTTTTTTATTTTTTTAAAACTATCGTTTTATACCCGGCGTATAACGCCATTTAATTTTCGATCTTATTTTTGTTAAAGGGGGCGTTATACGCCGGATTTTACGGTAAATAAAATAAACTTTAATAAATTGTTGATGTTTAGCTTTTTTTTCAACATTCTTTTACACGTAACTTCTTTTAACACGAAAATAATTTCAGACCCTTCAGTTTCGTGTTAAGCGATTTTCACTTGTATATAGCAAGGAATTCAATACAGGAACTGAGCTAGGAATTTTAAAAAAATTATTTTATTTTCATTTACGATCAATTGAAATAATTATGGGTGTTTTGTGTTAAAATTTCTCAGCTTTGAAGGAACGAAATATGAATGAAATCCTTTCTTAATAAAATTGTTAAATCTCGGTACAGAAATGCTAATTATATATAGTGAAGGATTATTATTATAGAAGCTTTTTAAATTCCTACTATTAGCTCACACTATCTTTATATTTATTTATTTATTTATCTTGGTGGAATTTTCAATCTTTTCTTTTTAAACGCTCAATTGATCTGAATTTTTTATATACATGATCATTTTGATATGATAGAAAAATTTTATTATAATTAAAAAAATTAATTGATTAAAAGAAATTTTTTAAAGGACTACAAAAACAGCCAATTGGATCTTTTTTGGGACTTAGCGACACTTTTGGCGACTTGTCACAAAACTTGAAAATTTTTTTTTGAACGTCTTAAAACATTCCCTTGAACTGAAATTTGATAGACATGATTGTTTTGGATGAAATCCAAATTGTTTTGGATTGTTTTAAATCATAATGAATAAAAAATTTAAATTTCACTTAATTTTTGGGTTCTGTCCTATTTTTTACATATTTATATTAATTGTAATTTTTAATAAAAAGTAGCTAAAGTAAAATTTTTCTTTTTTGATCTAAGTAGGAATTGACTTATTCTTGCTTTTTTTTAATTACTTCTTTCATAAAAGAGTTTAGAAAAAATGTCATTCTTGATTTGTTGGCGAAAATTGCATAAAAATATTTTTTTTGTCCTGTAATATTATTCCTGAAATTATTTCATATGTATATTCTTATTCAACGGGCACTAAATATTAAAAAAATATGAATTTTTACACTTTTTCAAAATTACAGTTCTTAGTGTAGTCAATGACCTTGAGTTTAAAAAGTGGTTGAATTTATTCATTTTTATTAGTTCCAATGAATACCTAATTAAGAACTAGAAAGCGAATATACACGGAAAAGTTAGACACAGATGTTATTGTAGTCTGTTTCCATGACAACTCTTAAGTCTAATAATGTTAAATAAAAAAAGTGAAAACTTTAAATATATTCCTTAAGTAAACTTACACATCTAGGGGTTTTAATTTAATTTATACTTCCAATAATTAATTTTATTAAATATTCAAAAAATTATTTATTCAGACAGTAAATTAATTTTAGCTTTTTTTCTATTATGCACGCTAGACTTTATTTTCAAAAATTTGTTTTAAAAAATGTCCCAATTTAAACATCTACACAGCAATGGAACAAAGGAAAATTTAATTACATTTTTAATTAAATTATTTAATTTTTTGCAGTAAAAATATACAAAGAGCAAAAATATAATCCATGGGTTTTAAATGTAAATTAAAATTTGATTTAAGAATTTTGAATAGTTTATAAAATTGTTTTTTGTTAGCACGGAAGTGAGAAAGAGAGAGAGAGAGAGAGAAAAACTCTATTTCATGCTTCTCTGATTTTAAACAATTAAAAGTTCGTTTTCTCATTATTCAGATTTTTCATCTTTGTGTACGACTTCGTTTAAGTTCCCAAATTTATACGCATTTTTTAATAGAAAAATTCAAATTTTACGAATATTTGATGAGGCTTCCATTTATATAGCACCTTTAGAATGTTTTTTATATACTCGGGTAAAAGTCTCTTAATTTTAAATCTTAAGTCAATACTTTTAAAGTATAAGTTCAATATTTTTCTGAATTATAAGAATTATGTGGTTTTTTTTCCATAATTATTACAGTAAACGAAAAAGATTAATTTCTTGGAAGATTTTTTTTTTTTTTTTTGAAAATGTGCTTTGTGATTTTTTTTTTATTTGTCAAGAAATGATGAATTGGGAAGTATTAACACTCTGATGAAGTAAGAAAGAAATATTGCAATACATATTACAAGTACTTATTTAGTATTTCAATCGAATGAAGTATGTATTCAATTGCTTTTCTTCAGTAGTTAAATTTGTATTTTTGTATCATCGAATTTTTACTCATTCTCTATAAAAACAAATATTCACAACATTTTCAGACGCAGAGAAAAGTCAAAAAATATTTAAAGGTTAAATTGAAATATTTAAGGCTTAAAGTCAAGTGATATTTTTCTAAGCTTTTATATATTTAAAAAAAAAAATTTTTTTTAAAATATTTGGAAGAGCTTTATTTTTTCAGTGATTGCTTCAATATTTCTAAAGACGCTATATACCCGCTGCTATCTTTCCATTTAATGATAGATACGCAATAAATGTCAATTATAAGAAGGTAACACTACTTTTCTTCTTCAACTTATTTTAAGTTTTATTCTCCTTTTTCATTTGCAACGCTCTTACAATCAAATGCACATTTCCCCTTATTAGCCAGATTTTTTTTTTTGATAAAAAAAGAGTTTTATAGGGTTCTCAAATCAACAAAAAATTGTTGATCAGAAAAACGCATGTTTTTTTAAAAAAGTAAAAGTAAAGTAAGTATTATTCAAAAAAAAAAGGATAAAAATTCAACAATCAGTGTCAGAAATCGAACTTCAATATAGTTGCAAAATTCACATTCACTCATCGAGATGTCTGAATCTGTAGCATAAAATAAGGCGTGCGTGTATATAAATAAATACTTATAATCTCGATCATTTTCTATTTAAAAAAAAAAAAATTGATCACGAAAAAAGACTAACTCAGACAAATTACATGATAACAAATGCATAGAATAAAAAGTCTTCATTACAGAAAGCGTTAACAGAAATAAAAAAAAAATCGTTGTTGGCGTCTGGGATTGCAGGAATTGCATTGGATAATACTTCTATCATTTTTTGGCCCCTAGGCAGCATGTCCTCCCTCATGGTAACATGTTTCAGAATCCAAGATTTTTTCTCCCCAATGTGTTTAATAAAAATTTTTTGAATAAATTATTGAAAAGAATTTTGGTTTGTAGACGGATCGGCTTATGTTCGAAATATACGGTACAACACAGCGTTTCTCAAGCTATTGGGCGTACCATCTAGAGGGGTGCGATAACTCTACGAAAGGGGCGCAAGCATATTTAAAAGTCGAAAACAAAAGATAATTTAAGAAAATGATTAATTTATGGAAAGTAAACAAACAAAATACATACTGACATAATAAGAAATACACATTTACACTGATATAGTACACTTATAAATATATCAGTACTCCGCAATCCATTTTATAATTAATTTAACAATACTAAGTGAATATCAAGTTTTGATAATTAACAGGCTTGTCACACACACACACACATATAAAATTATAAACGAAATTTAACACTAACTTGATAACTTGTATGGCTCCTAATTAATCCCTAAAATGACGATTAAAAATTACGCAATTTGCTCCCTAGTCCCACAGTTTAACCTATAGGCTAGCGTATGTGGCGTAAGGGGGTGTAGAAAAGGAATAAATAAACAAATCCTCTAAAATAAGTAAATCCGTCGCAAACACTATCAATGTGCTTTTATTGCACTTTAAAAGCTTCGGAATAATTTTATGGATAGCAGAGGCACAGAAAACATCGAACGTCTAAAAGACGTATATATACGTCCCAGGCATTTATTGTTTTGGTTGAGAGTGGCATTTATATACGTCCGTAGCACTAAAGGGGTTAAAGTCTTTTTGTAGATCTAGTGTCAAAGTATAGTGTGTTACTGAGTTCAATACATTGTTATTGTATGGAGGGGGCAGGCGATGAAAATTAGGATTTAATATTGAGTAGTAAATATTGAAAGTTTGAGTGGTACAGGTATATATGTTTTTTTAAATTCACATTGACTTTAGTTTGTCCGTCTCTGGTCTTATTGGGCATCATTTCTCTCGTCTGTCTAAAGAAGAATCGCATAACAAAATATTTTTAAAAAATGTAATTGGTTTTAACTTTGCATATATCGATGTAAATAAAAAAAAATTAAAAAAAAATAAATATGATTTATTTTTTTAAAATTATAATAGTACTTCTCTATCTTATAGTGAAGAAATATTAGTGGGTTACTTCATAAAAGCGTATGAAAGTGCTGCCTTTTCTAAAAATAATTTTTATGCGTCTGACAGTCTCTACATAATTTCTATCAGGGAACCGTTTTAGAGGATTATGTTGATATTTAAAAGTTATCTGGATTTCGAACAAAACTTTAAAGCTTCTATGAAGTCTTAAATAAATTATGGAAAACTGGGGTACAATTAACATAATCTGAACGGATATAAGCATCACTGTAATTCCCGATATGCGACACTTAAAACCGTTTCAAGTAAATGAAAATGCATGGAACTGAAGATATTATTTCAATAATATTTATTTGTTTTAATATATGTTTCAATATCCAATGACATTTGATCCACGATCTATGCATTCAGCTATTTACCTATTTTTCTCCAAGCAGGTCCAAAAAGACTTGTATTCACAGTGATTTAAATTGGTTAATCAATTTAAGCCGTTAAGACAATTAAATAGCCGTTTTTGTACGACAAATAATAATAATAATAATAATAATATTTTTCTTTTCACACTGCTCTATCTTATTTAAAGATAAATAAATGGTTACCGTCGCACCAAAGCCGCCGTCCTGCCCGTCCACAAAAAAAAACTGTCAATAATATTTCAGTAACAATTTGTTGAAAATCATTTGTATTTCTATAAATAAAAACAAAATAAACGTATAAAATTTTACTAACAATAAAAATTATTCGTTTTTCCTAATACAATACTTATACATTCAAAGAAAGTGCTACTGTTAGTATGTCTTTGATTTTAACCTTTCTATCTACAATAAATTTGTTTTTATTTGTATTGCTACATTGAGTGAAAGAATTTGTTAGATGGAAGCTATTTTTTTACAATTATGTCCACGGTTTTTCTCTTTTAGAGTCGACAAGCTGACATATTTTCTGTACGCAATAAGGACAAAAATATTACTTAGTGAAAAAAGGAAAATAAAATCCAAGAACATTCCACATCAAATATTTCTAATCATACCCAGTAAAAATGTATCATTATTTCTGTCATTTTCGTTGAAAAATATATTTAGATTGGAGTTCTTACAAGAAATAACTAAAAACGACGATATGGACTAAACAATATCAAAGTAAATGGATTTCGTAATTTGATAACACAAACTCATATTAGTTCATAATGGATTAATTTATTTATAAAATATATTTAATCATTTACTTTCGTTTAAAAAATGCGTAATTATTTTGCAAATATTTATATTTTTAATCCATATTTTTTTTAAAGATTCAGTTTTCTTTTTTAACAATTAAGGAAACTAAATATTTTATAAAAGTGACTAATTGCATTCAATACTATATTTTTTCTTTTTAAAAAAACTTCCAAATGAATATTTTTATCAGTTGAGTTAGAATATTCATATAAAATTGTTTTCTATGTATTACTACAAATAATTTTTTGAAATGCAATATTTCGCAAAAAAGAATAAAATATTTTCAAAACCTTTCTCTTTTATAAAAAACGCTTGAATAGTAATAATATTTATGCTGTTTATATATATATATATACAAAGAGAGAGTGGAACATCTATGTAAGCTATAAAATAAAAATTTTTAAAATGCACTTCATTTTCAGTTTTATGAACAATTAAAATAATAATTGGTATTTTTCGTTACAATTCCTCCACTCTGAAATATTAAATATAATTGAATCCTAAATATTTTTTTTTCCAAATACCTGGTTCAGGCTCTGTACAAGAACCTTAGCCATATGTAAGCAAGTATTATTATAGCAACCTTTATTTCCTAAGAAGAAATTGTTTTCTATATATGTTATTCTTTTTTCTTTTTTTTGCCAATACTTGTATTTGAACTTTGCCAGACACTTAATTTAAAAAAAATATTAAAAAGAAGAAAAAAAACATATATAATCTAAGTTTTATTTACATATAATCCGTAAGCTATAAATTCTACGGTGTTTTCCCTTAAAAAAATACACATCAACTAAAAATTTGTCAATATGAATAAATACAAAACACGTAATAAAATCTGTACTTTAATCTTCCCCTTATCTTTCGACGAATTCTGAATTTTCCATTTCGTATTTTCTAAATCCAGGCCTGATTCCAGCTGACTACAAGAATAATATACAAAGAGATTTAGAGAATTTTAAATTCTACTACGGCTCACACATCGTAGTTGAATATAGCTAATTGAAGTATAAGGACCCTCTATGACGTATATCCTACCTTTGGACAAGATTTCAAAATAAATTCGTAACCATTTTCGAATTGCGACATACATTTTAAGAGATTTTTAGAAGCTTTGTAACATTGAGAAGACGAAAATGATCATTATTTCCTTCTTAACCATGCTTGGATTCGCTCAAAACTACTAAAAATATTTGTAATTTTAGCTAAAATATCTTCGAAATTTAAAAGTATAATGTCTATAAATGTCCATGCAAATGTTTCATCCAAAGTGTTCAAAACAACAGCTTCAGTTCACTCATCATTAATGTATATGCTTGTATGTATAATCCACAATAATATTGATATATACTACTAATAATTATACAAATATTCCTAAGTATAGCTAGGCACTAGTGTGTATTAGCCACAGAAGTATAATAAGGAATTCTTTATGATTGAAAATTGGGTCGCAAAAATTGAAAGTTTGAGAAGCACTGCCTTGCCGACAATTCTACGTTTCTAAATGTTCAGGTGGGTGTAAGATATATAATGAACTCACATACTGAAAATTAAATTATGGGCATAATTAACTTTCATGTCCCATTCCTACTATTAGCTCTCTCTCTCTATATATATATTATTATTATTTATTTATTTATCTTGTTCAAATTTCCAATCGTTAATAAAATGCTGTCTTTACATCCAATCAAGTTCAAATATTTTTTTTAAAACTTGTAGTGGATGACAATTGATGTTAAGACAGTTATTTCAAATATTAGTTAGTAAAATTTAATTAAATTAATTATTGGTTTTTGACGACAACTTAGATTTGTCTCTATTGTAGTAACAATGTAACGGTTTAAACAAAGACAAAAGTTTGCGTCGAAAACCGGTTTTTCAGCCAAATTAACCAAATCGGGTGTGCATTGTACAGCAATGCAGACAAGTCATGCTCTTTTTTCGATTCTTACTATTAGAGTTAACTCTATCCCTTCTTATATATTTATTTATATATGTATATCTTATTCTAAATTTCAATCGTTAATAAAATACTTTCTATTGATTCATTGAAAGTAGGATTTGACCTGTTTTTTTATGTACAGTGGGCCACAAAAGTGTTCGTACACTTGCAATTTCTTATAAAATTTAATGTTATCGACTAATAAAAATTAATATATTGTAATTGTAATTTTTTTATGATTTCTGCAACTTGTTCTTAAGGGAATGACATAATTATTTTTTTAAAAAAATTATAACTATTTTTTAAAAAATTTAAATTTTCAAACTTTCTAAAATTTCGCCACAAAAATCTTCGTACACTTAACAAAAAAACTCAACTAAGCTTTAAATATTGTATTTTTTTCTTAATTTAGTACTTAGTAGAATATCTTTTAGTATCCACAACAGCTTTTAAGCGTCTTGGTATAGATTTAATCAGTTTTTTGTAATTTCTGTATCGATTTTCCACAATTCTTCTGTGTCTATTGTTTTTACTTCACATTTTGTGTTTATTTGTCACGTTTTCTTTTTTTTTACATCTGAATCTCACCAAATATGTTCTACTGCGCTAAATAAAGTGATTGAGGAGGTGTTTTCATAATTTAGGGGAAGTTATAGAGACAATTGGCGTATATTGAGAGCAGTGCGCTTGGCGTCATTATGCTGTTAAAAAATTAAGTAGTCTCCAATATCCAAATTTCGGGCGGATAATTTGAAATTTCTCTTTAAAATAATTAAATAGAGTTCATGATTCACATCAACAAAAAAGTACCAAATTACACCTAATTCTAAGGCCAATTTACACCCCGCCAGAACGCCTTCTCCATGTTTTGTGATCAACTAGATTCTTGAATTAAGTGTCAGAAATTCAAAATTGACAGCAAATTGATTAGGATGGAGAGACAATTCCAACATTTTTTTGTTCCGATGGGCCTATAATAACTTGTAAATCAAAAAATAAGAGTTTAATCCGCTGAATTTATATTGGAACAGAACTCCCTTCATTACCATGCTGTAGCATGGAAATGAAATAATTCTGGCGTGAGGGGTGTCTTGGCCTCAGAATTAGGTAATTTTATTTTTTCATGGTATTATGAATCATGAGCTCTATTTTAATTATTTTAAGAAACACAATTATCACCAAGCGATGTCGACTTATTTTAACTGAATAATAACGCCAAATACTATACTCTCATTATTTCTACTAGTCTCTATAACTGTTATCCCCAAATATAAAACACCCCTCAATGCCTAACTGCCTAGTAAGGCTATATTTACAAATGAATTCTGAGGTAAAGAAACATGACAAATAAACACAAAATGAAAGTAAAACAAAAAAGTCACAGGGTGTAAGAAAATCGATACCGAAAGATACCAAAACTGATTATATCTATACCGAACGCTTAAAGATTGTTAATGAACGCAAAATAAGTACTAAATTGCGAAATACAATATTTAAAACTAAGATTAATTGTTTAGTGTCTGAGAGACAATGGCAATGTTATTAGCACGATATTATTTTAAAATGGTGACCACTATTTTGAGGTAATTATATTATTCAATAAGAACATAAGTTACAGATATATAAAAAATTGAGATTACAATATATTAATTACAACCAGTCAGCAAATAAGGTTTATAAGAAATGCAATATTATGAGGCTGTAACTTATATACTATTTCTCTGTTAAGGTCGGTTTAAAAA
Organism: Trichonephila inaurata madagascariensis; assembly: GCA_019973955.1. Lineage (NCBI taxonomy): Eukaryota > Metazoa > Arthropoda > Arachnida > Araneae > Nephilidae > Trichonephila > Trichonephila inaurata. Next base: position 15,512 of record BMAV01022888.1, read on the forward strand.
GGAAAAAAAAAACTGTTATTGTTTTAGAATTTAAACTGGCACAGAGAAAATCGGGAGTAACAGCTAATTACAATTCAAATTATCTATTGACTAGATGTAACTTGCAACTGAGTTTACGGATGGAGTATTTAAAGGGATGTAATACATAGAATTTAGTTTATATATATATGTATATATATATATATATATACTTTTCTATATAAATATATATATAAACCAAATTTTTTTACTATATATATATATATATATATATATATATATATATAAGGCATAAAAAAATACTGATTAGAAAAAGATTTGAACATGCTAATTCTATTCTTACTTATGAAATCAAGGTAAATTAGTTAAAACTCTGAAAAAAAGACCTTACCATTTTTATTAGATTTAATTACAGTAAATTAAGCACTGATTACTTGTAGTTGAAAGGTCAAGTGTGAGGTATGAAGTTATGATGTTCATTCAAATGAAACTTGGTCAGAACCTCTAACTTTGCATTACACGTAAGGTGGAACATCGCAAATGCGTGTATGTTGACACCATCTATCAACAGAGCTACTGACACCTGCGCAACGTTTGATGTTCCATAGCGACAGTGTGGGTTCACGCCGAATAGAACAAAGACACACACGTTATCGTCCACTATTGAACATACTGGCGAGTAAGAAGGAACATCAAGGGATGATTCGCTTTTTAGTGGTGGAGGGAGATGGAGGCTAAGCAATGAATCGACACGGATGAGCAGTCTGTGTCGTTCTAGTACCAATGGAATATTTGCAAAAGATTCGCGCCAGGCGCACAGTTACACAGGAGACAATACTCTCGACCTAGACACGTTAATCGATGTCTTCACGGAAGCAGATGCTTTAGTCTTGGACAACCGCAGAACCTCTTGTATAGGTATTGCAATACCGGACCAAAAGCTCAATTCCGATGTTCGGTATTTTTTAGATCTTAGTACCTGGATACCGGTTTTAATACCGGTATTAGAGATTTTAGAAAAACACAGATATTTCTTTCTGCCATTTTTATCAGACAGTGTATAAATAACACAAAAAACAATATTTGTAACTTATAAATTATAACAATAAATAATGAATCAGAAAAAAGTAGGGGAACATCTCATTTATTTAAATCACGAAAAAGTGTAAATATCATTATTCAATTTGTGAGTACTATTATAAATTTTCGAAATGTGATCGTAGAAGTGACTTACATAATGCATCACAGCCTGCGTCATTAAGCCTGGAATGTAATTTTGTGCAAAAAATTACTTGCTATCGAAAAACGCTCTTTCGGCATCTCCGCGCTAGTTATTGTGGTGAGTACTGTTAGCAATGCGCGATATACTTTTTCCAAGTATTTACCACTAAATCTCTCACCTTTTGAAATAATTCGTTTTCACTTCGGATGGTTGTTTGGATATATCTAATTTCTGCATGACATTTTGTTTGTGGAATTTTTTTTTAGTTATCTCTACTTCTAATTTTTGTTCATGAGTCAATTCCATTTCACTATCGTCATTAGTGTCATCATCGTCTTCGATAACTGTACCCGAATTCATACAGTGTGAGACCAAAGTTTTGTAGGTAAAATGTTATGAAAATTTACTATAAACGTGACCAAATTTGAATTGGTTAGTCTCTTTTCATCAATTTCATTTTAAGTTTTAAAATCATTATAAGTTTGAAATGCAAATGCGATGTGAATAACGAAGACACTAATTTAACAATTTCGAAATATTACGCACTTTCTTCACAACTACAATTTTGTTTTCTTAAATACGAATTTCAGACTACAAATCTTGCGCATATACGAGTATAGCTCTGTTTATAATGGAATAGTTTGTGCCTCCTTGGATGATTCACATATTTTATCACTTCTTGATTGTACGATGCAACTTTATATTCACAATCTAATTAATTTCTCCCGTTAGGGAGACATAAAAACAAAAACGTATATTATTTTGCTATGTTGACATTCCCTGAGCATATAGAGAACAATTTTCAAAGGCTAGTTAATACCAGAAAATCAGTATTTTACAACAACTCTGCGACGTACAAAATTATCTAGAGGTGCTCAAAAAAGCTATTCGGTATCCCGATATACCGGTATTGCAATGCCTACTCTTGAACCTCTAAAACCAGTTATTCGTGGACATCGATCCACAAAGAACTACGATGTGTCTGCCTCGATCCTAAAGGAGCCTACTAGTTTCTTAAAGATGGAATTGATCGGATAGAATCACAATGTGGCAACGGTTTTGTGGACTATTTTGGGTATGTGTAATGTGTATACGTTAACGTTACTGTTACTTTCTTTACCGTCGTTAAGGTATTCGACTACGTTCGGAACCGTGATTTTAAAATACGCATAAATGGGTAATATTTATGATATTTAGTGACAATTACATTAGAATACATGTATAAAATTGTTTTAAGGACATTTTGACAAAAATTATTTAAATACACTATTTTGGCAAAAAAAATTAACTAAATCTTTTCAAAAGATTCTCCTGTTACAAAAATTAAGCTTTAAGTAATATGTTCGCTTATATAAAGTAAAGAGACTTCTCCAGAGAGTCACATTATTTTCAATGTTACCACCGATTGGGGAAATATATAATTAATATCGTTTTTTTTTTCAAACTTCTCCCTCTTTTTATTCATAAAACTCAACTTCTAAGTTATATATTTTTTCAAAAGGGGTCTAGTTGAGCCTCTGTACAGAGATCTAGACAGGCAGTATTGTTATAATAGAAGCATTTCTCTAAGGAGAATATTTTGAAAATGAATCTATGTTTCATTTTTGTCAAAATACTGTATTTAAATAATTTTTATTATATCTCAGTTTTATATATCCTTTCACCTAATATAAATTTTGACGCTAAATATAAACTCTTATCCATTACTCTACTTTACTGAAATCACGGTTCCGAACGAAATCATATACCTTAAAATAAATACCTTAAAATTACTTAAAATTACCTTAAAAAAAATATACCTTAAAAATAAATAAAAAATCGTTACCGTTTTTTCCATTAGTGATCGGGTTTCATTTCAATGCCCCTTTTATACATTAGTACCCAAACTTACGTCCACACCTTATCAAAGTAAATGAACATGTATAAAAAATAAACCCAACTTTTCCTGAGTTGATGCTAACACAGAACAAAAGCGTCTCTAACATTCCAATCATAGAATGTAGTTTTTTTTCTAAGCATGAATTTATTATTTGTTTTAACCTATATACAGAAAAAAATGACTTTCTTATCAGAAAAAAGGCAATAAATCCTGATAAAATATACAGAAGAAGTAATAATGTATTATTTATGCTAAATGTTTGGTAAAAGTGCGACGATAATTTACAAATAAATAAGTTAAGTAATGGTAATCTAAAGGATGAATGGTAAGGAGGAATTAGAAATAATGTTAATATAAAGGAGCAATTTTTTTTTAGAAGAGAATATAAATTAGAATGGAGGTTTTTTTTCATATAATAGCAAAAATCAATAACTCTTAGCATGATTTTTGTTGTTGAGAATACAGCATTTTATTAAAAAGATATCGTTGTTGAAATGTGTAAGGTTTAAAAATGAAGATATTTTCTTTAACTGTGGAATTGGATTGTTCAGAAGCCCTTTGTTTTGTCGAACCCTTAACTCTAATCATTAGATTTCATTTGACTTTATAAAAAGCCTTCAAATTACTCATTTTAAATTAAAATAAAGTAAAATAAGAAAAAATACTGTAATTTATGATGTAAAAGGAATTATTTGGATATTGTTTAAGTTGTCTGACTTTTGAAGGATTGGGTGAAAAAAATCCGGGTATAGCCAATTCGGTTGACGCAAAATATTCCCTGTGTGAGATGTTAAACTTCAGGAAGGTGAAAGTTAGGATGTATTGGAGTCGAGAGGAGCTTTTATGATTGGATGACCAGAATGGTCAGCTATTTTACATTTAAGTTGGGAATAGGATCTCAACCAACACAGAGTAGACATAAGATGTAGGAAGTCGATGTACACACCAGTAATTTATTGTTAAGTCAATTTAACTATTAAAATTAGAATAAGAGTTTTGAAGGTATATTAAACTAAAGAAAAACTTAATCAATCAAAATACACTTTTTGATATATTTTATTTAAAGGTAGACTTAAAAAAGTAATTCATATTATACGGGAGCAGGTGCACACTCGATACTGAAGTTAATGTTCAAAAATGTTAAAATGGTCAAAATGGTAAAGTTGATAGTTAATAATAATAAATGAAATTAAAAAACTGAGACCGAGGTAGATTTGATACTTTAGTATTCTTTAATGATATTTTAATGCCGATAAATAAACTTAATTTCATTGAGTAATTTAATTAATAGGAAACTTAAACTTTAATTTTCAGGAGTTTTCAATTTTTAATAATAAAATTTGAAAAATATCAATCAAACTAAGGAGCAAGAGGATTTTAAAATGTGTGCTTGGTTAAATAAAGGTCACACATCACGAACAATTTTATAGCTGGGGAAAAACATTTGCAGGCAAAACTTTCTTATGCTGTTCAAGTTATTGTAGTCTTAGTGTTCTTTGTTTATCAACAAATAGCATGGTGGGCACTTTCTTTAGCGGTAATGTCTTTTTGACAGGGCAGAAGGTAGTAGCTTGTGGTACACCTTGGCTTCATATTTTTCTTGGTGGAGTTATTTCGATAGCATTTGAAAGTTCTCCGTTCAACTCAAACGTTTCTTTTTCTTCGTTTATCTTAAATTTCCTTTATCTATCATGATTAATATCCATTATTTCATCAGGATATTCCCTTGTTTTATCAGTTTCAGCTTCATCGAATGGAAATCACAGATGCCCAATTTTTAAATCTGTTCATTTACATTTATAAACCATAATCAGTCGTACAACACAGCAATGCAACCCACTTTGTTCATCATAGAGGAAAATTGTAACCTGTTTATAGAAAATATTTTGGATCCAAAGCGGTCAGGCTTGGAACTCAGTCAAATCCCTTAAGTACGTTAAGATTGTAAAAAAAACGTTTGCCACTCCCAAAAAAGAGAAGGAATATGTGACAAATACATTTTATTTCCCATGAAGACTGCGATATAACAGGATACTGTCAAGGTCATTTTTAACAAATAAATAGTTTTCCCACAATTAACTACTTCGTGAGCCTGGGATGACTCTGTGCCCCAAGTGTCCGCTCCCGGATTAAAGATAAATTTTTCTTTTCTTCCGTAATTTTGATGATAAACCGATAAAATTACTGTCGTAGAAGATTCCAAATTTTAATTAAATTTTTTATACATTAAAATACATACAATAATTACCAGATTTATTGTTGAGAAGAATAAAATCATTGTTTTACAAAGCATGATAAAAATAATGTTTCAGATAGAAGCACTTAAAAAAAAATAAATTATTTTTTTTAAAAATCAAGCTTTCAAACTTTCGCATGTGTGACCCAATTTTTTTGCCATAATTTTTTATGCGCCCCTTCACACACAATACATTGTTTTAATGAAAATAATGTAATTTTTAAAATAAACTACAAACGACTTTAATTATAAACCGATTATCAAAAATAAATATTAAATCTTGAATATAATTTTTTTATATGACAATTTCATGAGAGTGAGTATTAATTGTTAAACTTCTTTTTTCGTTTACTATTTTGATAAATTTACTATCAAATGTGCATTGTACAGTACTGATAAATGTACGAGGGCTGTTCAATAAGTAAAAGAATAAAAAATTTTAACAAAAAAAAAAACCTTTTAAACGACATCATTTACATGGTCTTTATAAAAATAACTTTGTCACGTAATGCATTTATCCCAACGCTCTGTCCACTTCTTAAAACAGTAGAAGTCCGTTTTGTGAAGTTTTATCAAAATCGCCTCCAAGCCTTTACACGGCTTTTTGCTTCAAAAAGTTTGTCTCGTAATGGTTTCTTTTGTTGAGGGAAAAGGCTAGAAATCCCAAATTTTATTAGGTTATGGAGGGGGATGGTAAAAAATCTACGTTGTTCTGCTGCGAAAAAAACCGTACGCAACGAGCAATATTTGGGTTGGGCATTGTCATGGTGCAAAGGAAGCCATTTCGAAGTAATGGACGTTTTCTTTTAACGTACTCTATCTTTGTTAGCAGGATTTTCGCGTAGTACGAGCCGCTTACAGTAGTACCGGGTTCGTTAGTGTATTGTTACACAATTCCTTCATAAAAAAAAAAATATGGTCCTTTATGCCAATTTCACATTTTTTTCCCGGGGTAGGTGGTGGATTTTTCCCGTTTCTTTATTTTTTATGGTTGGATCTTGATAAAACCCCAATCTTTGTCTGCTGTGATAAAACTTTTTTAATATATTGTCACCTTCTTGTTTCAGTCTTTAATCATTTCAAAGATCTCCGATGCTGATTTTTGCAGATTTTTGCTTCCATTTCGACAACTGGCAGTAGCTTATAGGTGCCCGCAAACACGCTTTAGTTCGAGCATGTGATACTCAAGAACATGAATCTGTACACGCCATATATCTGTAGTTTTTATTAATACAGACGACAAACTTTTCTTTTTACAGAAATTAACATTCCGATGAGTAGTTTTGTGGCAGTAAATTTAGTCTTGTTACTTATTGAACAGCCTGCATACTTGTGTTATACATATCAGTGTAAATGCGTATTTTATTATTTAATAAGTCAGAATGTATTTTCTTTTGCTTCATTTAGTAAATTAATATTTTTTTTAAATCATCTTTTTTTTTTTTTTTTCGATATGCTCGCACCCATCTTGCAGGATTTTCACACACCTCTAGGAGGCGCGCCCCACAGTATGACAAACGCAGACTTAGTGCATGTTAAGAAATAAACAATGGAAACCATAAAGAAAAAAAACTAGTGTTTAAAAAAATGCAGCTTTAGTTCTTTTTTTAAAAAAAAGGTCCATAAAAAAGAGCCAGTAATTCTCAAAGCGTTTTTTTATTATGATCTGAAAACATTCCCTTACCATTGGCTACACATATTGGTTTCTTGAATGTTATATGTGCTCTAATATTTAGTTGCAAAGAAACCTCCGATATGATAATCCATAAAAATTACTCCTGTGTTTGATAGGTGCTGAGATTCAAAGATGGATCCATATTTTTTGCAATAAAACTACAGCGTATAGAAATCCAATTTTCGTGTAGGTTTAGTATGGAAAGAAGGAATAAACATCATTTTTATGATCTGTAACGCGCGCCTTCTAGCATTAGTAACGCAGAGCAAGAATATTTTGGCTTTATTATTCTTGCTTGCGTTTATAGTGCGTCGTGTTTTGTTATTGATACTGGAGACAGAGCTCTTCAGGCAATTGAGTAGGTTTGTTGTTCAACTTTCGATGAAACCTGGAAATGTTATGTTATTGTAGACTTTGAAACAATTGTCTGAAAACCTTTTATTTACAGAAGAAATTTTGTTTTTACTATTTGAATTTTTGAACTTTCTTTCTGAAAGAATGTTTGAGGAAAATTTTTGCTGTTATCGGTTCTGAGAGATACTATCAAAATGAAAATGTTGTTGAGTGCATTTAAACCTGCAGGGGGTTAAATTCTTCTGCGTTGCTTTGGTTTTGTAATGCTTGCAAGTATCGCATTTTCATTAATCGTATATACGTTTTCCATATTGGTTACATATTCTGAATTTTTTTATATTGACTTTTAGAATTGCAACACACAGTATTAACTTTCAATTGGGTGGTTTATTGTAAAAGGCACGATACTTGTATTCTTCTTTTCTAAAATCCATTACTCTAATAGAAAATTGTGTTGGTAATTATTATTAATAATGTTTTATTAAATGATTTCAATAGGTCGTTAAGTGAATCAGGTATTTTTGAAAATTAAGTACACAAAACAGGGTTGATTGATTCATTAATTATAAACTCACATATAGAATTTTAAGACTTCATGAGGTCTATTGGCGAAAGAAAATCGTAATAATGTTAAGTGTTCAAATGACAAGGGTAATCTACACAAAAACGACCTCTGTGATCTCAACCCATTTTTTAAACTTAAGTACCATGTCAACGTATTCGTGCAAGAAAAATTCCAAAGAGACATCTTGTAGGACAAAACAAGAATGAAGATATCAAAACAATAAATGAGATTTAGTGTCGACAAAAGATGGTGAATATTTTTGACTGTGGAGAACAAAATCTGGATCCTAGATACACGGACCCCACGCAAAAAAATTAAAGCATGGATCAAAAACTAATTGTAATAGATGCTAGTTAAGCATATTGTTTATGTATTGTTCTTAAATAAATGTACTCATAATTTATATTTACTCCAAACTTGATTTTTTAAATGTGTGTGTTTTTTTCGGTTCATAAGACTTTTTTTTATTGACACCTACTTAAGATATCGTCGTAATTATCGAGTATTACTTAAAATATTAAATTATGTAGTAAAAGTGATTCTTGTGAAAAATAATTTTTCTAGATTTAATTTCTATTTTAATTCTGAAATATCAAATTGTATTTTTATGGGACATTTTGATGCTATTTCTAGCAAAACATGTCACTATGTAAAGGGGCCCATGCACGTTAAGTCTGTCAAAGCTCAAAGTTTTCCCGTTGGCTTGTTGTGGAAGCTCGAAAAGGGGCTTGTCTATTCAGGTTTTGTTCTCTTCACGTGACCGTCAATACATTGGGGTTTTCTCCTAGAGTAGCGTGATGCAAATAAAACCCCTACTTCTATGTGCCCCTGGGGTTTTTAAAAATTGAAACCCCTTGTTGCTCCTTGAAAATGTATGTTATGTTAAAGTGTGTAACCAGATTATGGTTATATCAATTCCTTATACAGGTATAGGGTAACATAATAGAAACACCCATTTAAAAATATGTCGTCTTTCGGCAGTTTAATAAAAAGTTTTTCATAAGGGGCCCTGTGACGGGGGAAAAAATTTTTAGTCAAGAATTTGGTTGTATGAAAAGTTGCACGAGAAAATTTTATTTGTAGCAAAGTGTGATTTTACCCTTCATATACAACGTGAAAATAGACATTATAATTGGAGCTCTCCTCTAGCTAGAACATTCGTGTCCAAAACAACCAACCTTGTGTTTGTTTCAAAGACCTCTGTGTACCAAGGGATATAACAGCCTACACAAATCTAGGAAAGGTGTCTTCCGTTAAGCACAACAGTGGGCGAATGTTGAAGTAGAACAACCGTGATAGACGGGTGTTAAAGAGGATAGTTGTCCGAAAATGCGTAACTACACTACCGCAGATAACGTTTGAGATGAATTTCGACCTTCAGAACCCCGGGTTTTCAACGGGAGTTGCACACTGCGAACAGTCATGGCACAAAGTAGCTATTTCAAAAAAAGGATAGTTTCTCGTGGAATGCTATGAAGAGACTACTTTAGCACCGTACCCCCTAAACTGGACACAACTGCAATAAGAACAAGTTGATGAATCCTCATTTACATTATTCTAAACCACCTGATGTGTGTTCTTCTGGCGAACAACGGCAAAAGCATTTCATGTTGACTGCCTGGTTCCAACAGTAACACATGGAGAAAGTTCTGTGATGGTGTGGGGCACAATGGCTCCCCATGGATTGAGGCCCCTTGTTGTCTTGAGGGGAAGGAGGATCACAGAGCCCCATTATTGAAGCATTCTCGCAGATCCTTTTCACCCTATGCTTCAGATTCTCTTTCAGGGAGAACGTCCTGTGTTTGAAGATGAGAACGCCCCTGTTCACACGTCTCGATGTCTTAAAAAATGATTACATGAGCATGATGATGAAGTTGAACATTTAACCTGGTTTCTCCTTTCACCTTATCTGAACATCGTGATGTTGTTGCTGCTGCTCATGCCATCTGTCTGACGTAATCAGATCGAGGTGCCCGAAATTCATCGTGGCAAGGAGATAGAAGTACGCCTGTCTTTGGCCTTTGTCTTGAGCACCATACAGGTGACAGTATGAATTAGCTTGGTGAAATTCCGAAGAGACGATAGATGGCGACACCACCGATCTACACCTCCCAATTTAGGCATGGAACTGAAGGGGAGGGAAATATTCTCCAGTCTCCTGACTCGTGATTCATCCCACAAGACTTTGGGACCCACTGATTTAACGAGCACGCTCGGAGGGTATTAGATGGCATCGGGCATCGAACCCAGGCCTTCCGGTCTGGAGTCCGATGCTCTAACCACGAGGCTACCCTCGGCCATGATTATCGTTGAGTGTCTTACGGAGCACTTAGAGAGGAAAGTCCGTGCTCTGTTTCCTCTCCCACGCACATTATCTGAACTTGAGACAAGTATACACTCAGAATCTGTTAGAATTCCAATTAAATTTGTTCAAGGTCTTTATTTGTCAATCTCACGGTGAATACAAGCTGCCATTTAGACCAAATGTGGCACTTGATTGATTGATTATTAACGTCGCACTGTTTTAGCTACACGAGGGCTTTTGGCGACGGACCACGTAATTCCAAATGTGGCACAACACCTGATAAATTTTTTTAATTTTTTTCGCTATTATTTTCTCCTATAGCTGTATCTCAAGAAAGAACACAAAAATGGACCACCTTGAATTGGTAAACAACAATTATTAGGTATCATGTACATGCAGTGTAAATTAGGTCATATCATTATCATAGGAAATCAAAGTTTATTTTTAGGAAATAAAGCTATAAAATAGCAAAATAATAATAAAAAATGCATTAAAATATTTATGGTCCTGATACATCTCGACACAATAAGAAGAGTTTTATTTAAGGGGAGTTGGAAACCTCCCTCTATATATATATTGACAATGTTTAATTGGCTGTTTTTAATGTACCTTTTCTCTAAATCTGTTATACATGCATGTTTGAAACTTTTCATAGAATTGAAGTACACCGTTCTCATTATACCGAAAGAAGCTTTTAGCTAATATTGAATCTTTTTAAAAATTATGAAATATTTTATCAAACATTGCGAAATTTAAACCATTTTTTCACATACAAAATTTGTAAATAATAAATTTTTGAGTTTTTTTAAAAAACACTCATTTCAATATATATTAAAAATTATTATAAATATATCATGAAAAATTTACATACCAGTGAACAGTTGTTTCTTAGAAAAGGTTCACCGAACATCAAAATTTACATTTTGCGATAAATTGATTTTAATGTATACAATGAGACTTCTAATCTGCTAGGAAATAAAAAAATAAAAGACTCAATTTACAATAAAAGATGCATGTTTTCGTTATAACATACGTTAAACTTTTAAGCAAAAACGAAGTACTTGGTTTACAATTTCGCCTTTTAAATGGGTGGGGCCCAAATTCAACGATTGTTTAAAAATATGTTTCAAGGGCTTCTAATTACTCTAGAAGTTAAAGTAAGGTAGTTTTAGAAAGCTAAAAATCTATACAATTTGAAATTGTAAAAATCTTAAATTGTAAAAAAAATAAGATTTTTGTCAATATTTTCATTGTACAGAACAGTGCTCTTAAGCTCCTTTAATTATTGTAGTAATATCTCACAATTATTTTTCAAACTTTGTGTTACTTTTATGTTGAAATAGTGTTGTATTTATCTAAAGATGGCATTTTCTTTCATGAAAGATTAATTTATTCATTTCGAATAGTTTTTCAACATAGAATCTTTTCAATATAGAAATCAATATAGAAATCTTTTCACAAACCACGTGGTTTGTGCTCTCCAGATAATCAGGTCTTAGTTTTGACCAAAATGCAGAAATAATAAGTTCGAAAATGGAAAAAATTGTATTATATTGAGAATAGGGTAATATCTTTCGATTTTATCTTTAGTAAATATACTTAAAATCATAAATTTATTTGTTCTAACGATTTCAAATTTTCCAGGGAGCCATGGTAGCCTAGTGGTCATGATCACTGCCTAATGAACATGGTCCGGGGCTTCAACGTCTTATGTTCCCGCCCTTCTGCAACAGGTCTCATTGAGGAGCGGTCGCACGTTGTGTGACGGGTTCTATTAGAGTCTTCTACCAATCCACTTTGGGAAAATATTCTTTAACTTTGATTTTAGTTTAGAAACCGTCTTCCGAAGCGATGACTTGATTTTATGTAAATGTAACTACTATTTGACTGGTATGACTGGTATGATTATTGGAACATGGAACGCGAAGCGTTCTTCCGTCCCATCACTGAATAGTGAATGTGGCCTGTAATCTACTATTTAAGTGCCTCTCGTTGAGTATGCGAGTTCATGGTTAAGCATTTACATTAAGCATAAATCCAAAAGCGTTGGTAAACAACAACTGGTGTTCGTGCATTATAAGAGAGTAATAGCCGACAGAGGGAAATGGTTAAGTAACCGACCTTGGTTAACCTTGGTCTTGAAGCCTGTGCTACTGGCTTCAAGAAGTAACATAGCAAAAACTTCTATTCAGATAAGTAAATTCGATAATTTATTTATACGACTAAATGTTAGGATTATTTTAGCTCTCAGATTTAAACCTTCATTACGCGTGCGAATTTCTAAAATGCCAAAATAAAAATAGTTTTTGTGCTGCATCCACACGTTGGGTTGAAATACTCAACGCCCTCTTCTATCTGATTTTAGTCACTTGACCTAGAATTCAGTCTGAAGGTGAGGGTGATTTCTTCAAATTTCGGGCCATTGAATTTGATAGATGTATGTGTGTGTGAAACATTTTACATATTTAAGTAAAGCTTTTTTTTTAAAAAAAAAAATGTTATCTATATATAAAAAAAATAATAAAAAAATTGTGTTTCTAGATACTATATTCATGTTTAACTAAAACGAAAAAAAATTTGAGATGAAAAGTTGTTTTTACAGTTCTAGAGAATAACTAAATTATCATTATTTAGGCATACAAAAACTCTAAGCTATATTAGAAATATTAAATATATATATCAAAAAACGGAATCTAAATTTTATTATTTACTATTTCAGTATGACCTGGAACCCTTACAAGCTTGAATTTTTGAAATGAAATCTGATTGTACAGCTTTAAATATTTCGTTTCTACGTAATTAATAAAAAAGCAAAAGCCAATTTTTAATATCTCAACCACTTTTTCTTTAAAAAATGTCACAATGAAATCAAAAAAAAAACCACTACTAAGATCCATTCCTAAAAA
>BMAV01022889.1:0-15927 GCA_019973955.1 Trichonephila inaurata madagascariensis
AAAAAAACAGATTAGTTTAAAAAATTCAAACCACAAAAAAACTCCACTTTTTAAATTTTTTTTTTAAAATTTATTTTTCACTGTTCATTTACATAAAACCATAAATTTTTTTTATTTACAAAATCATTTAAACGTTGGTTGTTTCATTTATTATTATAAACTTTAAATTTTGAATTTATTTTAGTTTAAATATATATGTATTAAATTACATCTCGTGGTTATGATATGAATATTTGTTAAACTCGCGACAATAGATAAAGAAAATGTGTAACATGGTTGAATTTGCTTTTTTAATTTCCTGTCCAATACATGTCCAGCAAACCCCACTTCGTAGTATAGGAACGCATCAATAATTTGTGATGAAATTTCATAAATATGAGTCATGAGTCACATTAAATGCTAATTAAAAACCCTTTTAAAAATTTTTTTGTAATTGTACCAATGGTCTTGGGTGGGAAACATTTGGGGGAAACTAATTTTGTTGGCTTTATATACGGATTTTTTTTCAAACCTTTCGAAGATAATTTTTAAAAAATTTAAGAGAGAAAATTTCGGTTCTTACAAGCCCTTTTGACAAATAATCCTGTTAACGTTCTATTCGAATATGATACACATGAACTATCATTTGAATGGTGCACATGAAACAAGGCAAAACATTTTCAAAGAATTTGTTTTTAATCACAAACTAATCGTCATTGATTATGGAAAAAAGGGTATATTTTTTAATTGAATTCCCGTGTAAAAAACCATTTCTTCCTTTTTCAGTCCATTCGAGAATCTTTTTTTTTTATAACTGAAAAGTCCCACAGTTTAAAAAAGAAATACTAAATGAATCGTAATGTTATTATAAAATTCTTTTTCATCAACAATTTTTTTTGTCAATAATATTTACGATTGCATCAAAAGGGAAAATTAATGTTATTGGAAAATACAAAAGCCCGGAAAAACGAAGAATACTCCGAAAAAATCAGATTCTGTGCTCTAAGCCCAAATACGTACTTGACATCAGGCTTTGGAACCCCCACGATGCGGGGAGTACGTTACTCCCCTGGATACAATATAGTTACTTTTTATAAATCCTTATAAATACGATATTAACTCAAATTTGAGAATTTATACTAATGCTGTGTAAGATAATACTATTTCATAGTAAAATACTTTTACATCTAGGATAATTTTACATGAAATGGCAGTTATTGAAAAAGAAAATTTTTTTCCCTCCTACTTATGTAGAACATTATTTCAAAAAATTTTTTTTAATAACTGACCCTTTTTTCCCCGAGTTTAAGGGAATTTTTTTCTTTCCCACAGGATGGAATGGTATCCAGAAATCCTGGGCGTATTCCCCGGCAAACACAAAGTTTCGGAGGGGGGCCACTTCAGAAAAATTGATGTGCGCTTTTATCATCAAACGTACGGTAAGCCGAGCCTTATAACAACGATCTGGCTCTCCTGAAGCTGAAACAGCCAGCTGGAAGCGAGTACAGACCCATCCCTCCCCCCCCCCCCGGCGGTATCCTCCCGGTCTCAGCCTCCAACGGCAGGGTGGGAAGAATATCAGAAAGAAGTTATTCCGAATTAAAACATAAGGGTTCGAAATTTCTTTTTTTAAAAATTTTAGCCAAAATTACATTTTGTATTTTTATCCGTCTGGGTAAAAATTTTTATCTACAACTAAAACAAAAAAAAAATATATAACTATCAATTTCTCTGAGGTTGTTAACAGAATTGTTTTTTATAACTAGCACAGGTCATTAAATTAAATCCTAGAATTCATCAATTTAATTAAATTCCATTATTCTTTGCTTGATTTTTTTTATATTAACAAAAAAGTACTTGGATATATTTTTGCTACTATCATTTTTTTCATCATTTCATTTTGAAACGAAGAACTTTTTGAACTATATTAGAAATATCAAAACATTACTGTTCACTTTACATATGCAATAATTTACGTTAATTTTCTCTTGAGGGGGTTTAATTTATAAGAACTTTAGACCTCCCAAAATTTCGTTTGATGTAACGGAAAATAACCACCACCTTATCTCCCCCCAAAAATTTAAAGTTTAGCGTTTTACATTAAAGGGTGATGCAATCTTGCATCCCCCTGACTCAACTCAACACTTTGTGATTTCTTCCTGTGGGGGTTCGTAAAGGACAAAGTATTTTCCTTTCCCTTCCTTTAATCTAGTGGGCTGAAGCGTGTATCACAACCCTTTCAATGGATTTGATTCAGATATTTTAGTAAAACTGTTTCGAAAAAATAACCGGGGCAATGTGTGTTTGTGACTAAGGGTTCACATAAAGCATCTGTGATTTTATAACAAAACTTTAAATAATCCCATACAATTCTTTGTGATGACACATAGTATCTTACATTGTTTCTTGATTTATAGGGGAAAAATGTATATTTTGCAGGAAAAAATGAAATTGGGTTTTCAAAAATCTAAGGGGGGATATTAATTCACCAAGATGTTAAAATAACGTCTCTTTGAGGGCATTTTCCTGATTTAAAAAGGGGTTTTAACAAATGCCCCAACTGTTTTAGTGAAATGAAAAATGAACAAGTCATCATTTGTAGAGCCCTTTTTTTCCTTTTAAACCCCACCTCCCTTTCTCTCCTCGTCCGTTCCCGGTAGCGCTGGGCTTCGACGTACGCACCAAAACTAAATATTTTTTTTTTAGTTTTATTTAGTTATTTCTAGAATTATTACCTTTCGATTATATTCACTTTTGTATATTGAAAATATTAAAAACTGGAAAAAACAAAATTTAAAAAAATGTAAACAAACAAATTAGGAATTCGAACCCCCTTTTTAAGGAAAAAAAGCTTTTAATAATAAAAAGATGTTTTTTAAAAAAGGAAATAATAGTAAAAAAAAAGGTTTCAAATAAAGCGGGGGTTTTTTGAAGTACTAATTAATGTATAATTAAAAAAAAGTTTGAAATTTTACTACAAATTTTTTTTTTTTTAAAAAAATACCAACTTTATTATCTAATTTTTTGTAAATTAATTTATAAAAAAAGAATTTTATTTAATGATTTTATTGTTGTATTAATTTTCTACTTTTTAATAATGCACCCTACTTGCTAAATGAACACTTTAAAACTCTTAAAAATATTTTTTTCATTTTATGCAAATTGGGATTGAAAAAATACTTTTTTTCCTTAGGGGAAAACACCTTACAAGTTCTTATTTTGCATCTTGCGTGAATGGATCCTCTTCCCTTTTGGGATTTGATAAATCCCCTTTTTAAACCTTTCCCTGCGACAGATATTTATTCTGAATCACCCCCCTATTTTTTAAAACAATCAGAAAAAGCTGTATTGTCATTTGCTTTTCATTTTCATTTGGAGGTCCAGGCAGTGACGTTTTTTCTGAAACAAACCGAACGTTTGGTGAAGGGGTGGACAAAATACCCCCTTGGGGACGAACAAATGATGTGTGCTTACAAAGAGGGAACGGATACGTGCGAAGTAAGTGAAATGAGACGCGCAGAGGCTCCTCCTGTGCTTTGTCTTTTCTCCTTTAAAAATCCATTCTTAGTTGAAGTCTGAAGAAATTGATAATTTGTATTGTTTATTGATACATTTCAGGGAGATAACGGAGCTCCGCTGATGAGATTTTACTACGGACGGTACTACTTAGCAGGGGGGGCGGGGGCCCCGGGGATGACGGTTTTCCCCAAGGGGGGGCCAAAAGGGGTTTCTCCCGCTAAACCCCAGTGGATATCGAGCATGACTGGATTAGACGTGATGTAAAAAAGACATTGTATTGTGAATGTATAGACTGTCAATGATCAATGAGTGCCCTGAGGTCGGAATCTCTCAATAGATTTATTTCGACATTTCTGCGCTCGTCGCAAACGAATAGCAAATATTGTTAAATATTTAAACTTTTGTACTGTTCATTTAAAATGATTTTATCATAGTAAAAATATTTATGATCTTAACTTCTAATTAGTAAACAAAAATTATTATTCTCCGAAATGTTTTAACTACAGACAATGGGATCACAAAGATTTTTTTTCATGTGATATATTTGTACATAAGTATTATCGTGAATAAAAATTAGTTATCAGTTACAAAAAGCGAAATAAAAGTTTTGAAATTGTTTTAACTGGTATGTGTTTCATTTCCCGCATCATCTTGCACACATTAATTTAACTTAAAACTTTCTTATCCGATTTTCCGGTACTTTTTCATTTCTTCAGAGCAAATCTCGCCAAGTAGACTTAATGGTGACCACACACACAGTATACACATTATAAACTTCCATATTACAAATAACATTATACATTAAAACACACAGTATATACTTCCTTTTTCGATATTTTCCTTAACTGTTTCTAATAAAAAGCTATTGGATCGGCTCAGCACCTTGAAAAGGACGAGTATCTGACAAATTCTTTGTTTGCTCTGTGCAAATCCGAAATTTTTATTGGTTTTTCATCCATTTTTGGCTTATTAGGAAAGACATTATTGATAAAGGTCACGATATGTTTTGAATACATGGTGGTAAAAGATTAGCAGCGGAAATATTCTGTTGGGCGTCGATTGTATAATTTTTGGCTACTTTCTGAGTGAAAAAAAAAAAAATTGTGTGTGCTTATGACCACACGATAGAAGTGAAAACTTCTGATTTATTCTGGGCAAGAGAATCCATTTGTGCTACGTTTTCTTATACGACATTTTCGCATGCGGGTGTTAAGTAGTTCTCATTTTCGGGTGCATGTATCGGTGGATTCGTTTATTTCATCCTTTTTCTGTAAAGGGTAATGTTTAAATAATTATGCATTCTTACATATATTTATATTCAATTAACCTTTATCTACCGCATTATGATTTACTGCGGTTTTTTTTCATGCAATATTTTTTTTTTTGAATCCCAACATTGAAAATTAAGGAATTGTTGTCTAAGGTCTTCATTAACATATAAAAAAATAAGACCTTACCTTTTAAACCAATTGTTTTTTCGAAAAAAAAATGACAATCTTCGCAATCCCAAAAACCGCCGTCACCCAAAAAACGCAATTTCTGCTATAAAACTATTCCCCTTTCCCCCTTAAAATGCCATCATAGTACCCGTGCTCCCTATATCTTGTAAGAAGGTGGTATGACTTTTTTATATGAATAACTGTATAGAGTGATTTTGGGTTAATTTAAGTATTGAATTTATTTACGTCGAAATCTATATTATTTACAAAATTTTTGAAGTTATTAAACTTTTTTAAAAAGATTATTAGATTCAAAAAATTGTGAGGGGGAAAGAACCTTTTAGCCACCCATTCCGGGGTACGTTCAGGATCATCCTTCCGCGTCTGTTTCCCTTTTTACGGGTCAATGCATCTCCCCTTTTTTAAAAAAATGCGAAACCCCCATCTGTTATTTCCTTTTTCCGCAAGCCCGCACGGAATGAAATGAAGTGAAATGATGTCTTTGTTTTTTCTCTGGTTAACTGTTAACTTTTTTTGCTGTTCGGCGTTATGTGTTCTTTCGTTTTGTCGCTTTAGTCTTTTGTAACTAAATATATATTTTTAAAAATTTAAAAAAATAGATGAGTGTATGTCAAGATTAGGACCTTCATTTGATTCATTGTGATTTATTATGCCCCCCCCCGAATGAAAAAAGAAGAAAAAAAAGACCCCGGATTTTTTAAAAAGGTAAGCCCAATTTACTTATAAAAATGAATACCTATATTTTCGGTATAAAAATTTGTTTTTGGGGACAATATTTTTTGGGGACCCCTCCCGGGGATCTGAATTGTTTTGAAAAAAGAGTTAGAATTTGGAAATTTTATTAGTTTAATAAGGGATAAATTTAAAAAAATTTTGAAACGCCGCTTAGAAGCGTTTTTCACGCGCGTCGCTAACTTCTTGAAAAACAATTTGAACGAAGAAAAAAATATTAAAATCGAAATTTTATTTGGGCAGTTGGGGGAAAAATGGAACGAACTTAGTGAAAAAGGAAAAGGAATTTCAAAAATATTCTTTTGAATGATGAGAAGTGTTCCCCAAAAAACTTTGGGAAAAAAAGAATCGAAAGCTTTAGTTTGTACAAAAGAGAGATTTTTTAAAAATTGAAAATTTAAAAGTTAAAAAAATTTTTGAAGAATGTCGAAAGGGAAAAAATAATTCCCCCAACTAAGCCCCGAAAGCCCTTTAAAAAAGGGAAAATTTTAAGCTACCTAAAATAAAATTTAAAAATTGTTTGGGGAGATTTTAAAAAGAAGGGTTTGGGCCTTTTGGGCTCATTTTCCCAAAAAAAATACCCCAAGACGAAAAAATGCGAATGAAGATAAATACCTATTTATTGCAGGCGACAAAAAAGGTTAAAGGGCGGGTGGAACCTACCCTGCCACTGGTGATAGTTATAAAAAACGTCACCCAATGGTTTAAAAAGGCACGTTTCGGCCGGACTGACATGTTAATCGAAGTTTATATTAGGGGTTCTTTCACTAATGATGAATAATGCAATGAGTAAAGGTTCTAAAATACCGCTTTTAAATTGGGGAAAAAATGGGAAACTTTTTGGGATCTTTAAATATGTTAGGCTTTTCCCTAGTGCAAATTATTCTTCCATTTTAAAACTTTTAATTGAATTTTGCCTACCAGTCGAAAATATTAAAGAGTCTGGGAAAGAAATTATAACCCCAATTGCTTGACATCTAACGAATGAAGAAAAATAAAAAATTGGCGCTTATGAAATTTTTGGGGCCCGGGAAATAGAAAGTAAAAGGTTGCGGTTATTCGAAGGGGGGTTTTTAACCTTGTTTTTAGATAATATAAACAAATTTCCCGCCATCAAGGGGGAAAAGAAAAAACAGCTGACAGTTTTTATAAATTCTTCTAAAAAATAAAAAAGTCTTGTATATTTCTGCTTAAATTAATTTTTAGCCATTGCAGATACCCCTTAAAATTTTCGTATGATGAAAAAAAGCGGATATTGATAAAAAAGGGCCGTTTTGTTTTCGATTTTTTTCCGCAAACACGTTTTTCGTTTTTTGTAGAGCGAAAGTACCCCCCCGCGAATTTTGTGGAAAAATCTCATTATAAGGTCATTTTCCTGAAATATGTATTAATGAAAATTCGAAAAACCCACGTCGGGAAGAAAAAGTAAAAAAACGAAAATGGAAAAAACCGACTTTTTTCCAAACCAAAAACCCATTCGAAAAAAGTTTTTTTTGAAAACCCTTTTGTTCGTCTAAGGGGTAAAAAAATAAAATGAAATATAAAAAGGGGTTCTAATTGATTCTGGTAGTAGTAAATCATATTTGACTAATTTGGATTAAAAAAAATGAAATATGAATGCATTGCTGAAGAGAATTTGACAAAGTTTATTCGGCGGTAAAGGGCGGCAAAAACCCCAAAAAAAGATATTTATTTCCCCAAGTGACTTTTCTGATAAATACCTTTGGGTTTAAATTTCAAAAGTTTTTGAATCAAGAAATAATTTGTTTTTGGAATTCCGAGAATACCCGGGTTTTTTAAAGGGAAAATTAAAGAAACAAAAAATTTTTTTTCTTTTCCGTTTAAAAATAGCCAAGTAGACTTGCTGTATCAATTTTCCCCTGATGAAATTCATGGTTTAAATTTGGGGGTTGATGTTTTAGGAAAATTATATACAGGAAACATAAAAAAATTTAAAAAGTCTGACCGGGTTTTGGTGGAAACTCGCGGGTTTGGGCATTAATGGGGAAAAAAGACGCAGGAGAATTTTAAGACAGCACGAATAGCGTTTATGTTTTTCATGTAAACGACCCAAAATTTCCGACTTATGGCGGCCAGGGTACCTCGGAATCTTAGAAGGGGGAAGGAAAAAAAGGCAAGAACTTGAGAAGGCCGCAAAAAGAACATTTCAACAGAAGTGTGAAAATGGATTCTGATGGAAGATATGTTGTTAGTCTCCCCTGGGTACAAAGGCCCTTCCCTTTCCCACGTGCAGAAATCTGTTTTAAAGAAGGTTGAAAAAATTTTATTAATTCCTTAAGAAGACCGGGAAAATTAGAAGCATACGAAGGAGTTTTCAGTGAATGGCTTCAAGAAGGGTCAATAGAAGAAGTGAAGAACTACTGCAACGATAAAAATGACCATTACTTTTCCTCATAGGGCAGTAATTAAGGGAAAACCCCCCTACAAGAGTAGAACTGTTTTTGAGGATCAGCCAGAGAAAAGAATTCGCCCTATAAACGATTGTTTAGGGAAAAAGGGGCCAAACACCGTCAACTCATTCCAGCCTATCGTTAATTTCGATTTTAAAAAAATAGGCGTTGTTGCAGACATTCGTAGAGCATTTTTAAGATTGGTCTGGTGAATTGGGTGACCTTATCTAAAATTTTTATGGTGGGAGGAAAGGGTCCCGTTAAACCTAAAGTTTTTCAGCATCAGAGGGTTGTTTTTTGGGCTTTTTTTTTCTTTCCCTTTTCTATTGGGGGCCAACAATTGATTTCATCTGCAGAATGTTTCCCCACAATTTTTTAAAAAAAGCAACTCTGTTGTTAGAATCATTTTTTCGTAGATAACTGTGTTACCAGTGTGGACGAAAATGAAGAACGGGAAAATTTTTCGAGGGAAACCAAAAACAATCCTTAGCACCGCCAAATTTTAACTTCGAGGGGGGGAGACAGTTACAGTGACCCGAAATGACCTTTTTTCCACCAGAAGGAAAAAAACATTTCAGTTCGGGGGTTGGTTTTGGGATTTAAAAACGATTCTCTTTCGATAGATTTTTCGAGATTGTGTTGAAGAGATACACCTTGGGCAAAAAAAGGGAAAAATTTTTAACCGTCCAAAAATTTTTTACCCTCTTTTTTGGGTTTTACTTGTCCTTGGGGAGTTGGGTCCAAGGTCCTCCCCTTTAAAAAAATCTGGAAATTAAAAATTTTAAAAGGGAACCAGAACTCCCTCCTCCATTAGTAAAAATTTGAAAGATGGCAAAAAACCGTCTAAGCTAAAAAAATAGAAATTCCCCCGATGTCTTATTCCCGGAAGGAATGCACCGGGAAATTTAACATTTTACGTTTTCTGCGATGCAGTAAGATAGCAAAATGCGCCGTGTATTTTTTAAAATGCGGGGTGAAAATTCAACGACCTGTCAACTTATACAGGCAAGATGCAAAAATTTTCCAAGAATTTTTCCCCGTCCATTCCAGACTGGACCCCCCCTTTTCATGCAGTATCGGGTTTTGATTTTTCCCCAAATGGTTTGAGTGATATGAAACTGGAAAAAATTTTCCTAAAAAAATTTTTTGGGGGGACCCCGGCAGATGCTTTTAATATTGGATTCAAGGAACGGAAACCTGGGCTCCCTTTGTTTTTTAACCCGAGCCCGGGAAAATTTGTTCGTTTAAAAACACGGACTGGTACCACGTTCCGGGGCCATTTTAATGCAACTGACCCCTTTTTCGTGGTTGCAGTGTTGAAACCTAGCGATGTCAAAGATGGTGGGAAGGTATTTGGGTTGGTTAAAAAAACCTCCAGAAGAATGGCCGAAGTTTTAACGTAACTCCTGATTTTGATATTATAAATTTGAAAAAAAGGGAAAACTGTCTAGCGCTGCTAACCATGAGGGGGCCTCTGGGGGAAAAATATTATAACCGATTTTCCTTTTGTACGACAGACTTCCAAAAGGTTACTGCATGGATGTATCGATTTTTTCCAACAAAAATTTAAAAAAGTAAACCCAATTATTGGGTTTTGAAATGGAAGAAGGGAAAAGGGGAGAAATCGCAGTATTGAAAATTGGGCCCCGAAAGAATCCTTTTGGGAACCCGATGATAAACGTTTTAAAAAACAATTCAGTGTTACGTTGGGTCCAAACGGTATTCTGAAAGTAAAGACCAATTTTAATGGGAAAAAATACAAGAAATTTTCTATATCCAGAAAAATTACCTTGAGGATCCAAAATTGTGGAAAAAATTTTTCGAACCAGACATGAAAAAATTAAACCATGCTGGAATTCAAATTGTGATGTGCAATTTAAAAAGAAAAAATTTTGGGTTCTTAAATATCGGAAAAATGTGAAATGTAATTATAACCTGTTGGGTGTAGACGATTTTTAAATTTGGGGACCTAAAACCCATCGTCGAAGCACCTCTTCCCCGAAGATCGGGGGAAAAGAGGCTGCAGTTTTTTGGGTCGTTTGGAATAGATTACGCGGGTCCATTGATTTTAAAGGGGTAGTAAAAAGCTTGGATTGGGTTTTATTTCAGCGCCATTTACAGAGCTTTTCCATTTAGAGTTAGCTAACATCTTTTTTCTACAGAAAACTTTTTTCAGACTCTTAGAAGATTTATTGCTCAAAGGGGGCGACCTTCTTAAAAAATAAAAACTGTGACAATGGCTCTAATTTTACCGGGGCTGAAAAATTTTCTGAAGAAAATGGTTTGGGAAAGGGTTTTTTCTCAATACAGCGGATCTCAAAAAGGGTTATTTGGGAAAATTTTAAACCCCCCCCATCTGCACCCCTGGTGGGGGGGATGGGGAACGTTTTATGGAATTATAAAAAGGGAAATTTTCAAAAAGGGCTTGGGAAAAAATTTTTTTTAATTTAGAAGAGATGAACAACCCTTATCTGTGACACAGAAAATATAATTAACCAGCGGCCTTTGACCTATGTTTCAGATGACGTGGAAGGAACTTTTACTCCACTTACTCCTTTCCCTGTTCTTGCATGACCTTTTAAAAAAGAAGGGAAATTTCCCGATCTTGTATTTTAGATTCATCATCGAAAAAAAGGGATGCTTTTCAGACAACGAGTGAAGCAAGACTTACGAAAAAGATTTTCCCAAAAATATTTGGGGGCCCCTTTACGTCAGTCGTCGAAATTTGATAAAAAACAGAAACCTTCCCAAAATTGGGTGATATTGTATTGGGTTTTAGTGACAATCCAAAAGGGTTTTAATGGCCTCTAGCTAAAGTTATGGAATTTTCCGTCCCGGGTAAAGTATCAACTGGTAAAAATAAAAAAGAAAAGTGGAGAATTTCTACGCCCTGTACTCCGATTAATACCCTTTGAAATGACTAAAAAAATTGATCCGGGAAACCCCCCAGTAGACCGAATTTTTTCCCACCAATGAAAAGACTGTCCCAAATGACGGGAAAGGGGGGTTCTTCAGAGACTATTCCTGATGAGCCGGGTGTCCAAAGGACTGTTAATGACTTTTTCAGAGACGTTCCCGAGAAACGATCCCGATATGGACGATTAATAAAACAGATATTAGGATTTGAGTTTCCCCGGTTTGAAACTCAAAGGTTTGGGGGGATTTTCGAAATGCGAAACTCCCCCTTTTGTATTTCCGTTTTTGCGCAAACCCGCACGGAATGAAATGAAGTGAAATGAAAGTTTTTTTTCTCTCGTTAACTGTTAACTTTTTTTGGTTGCGGTTTTTTGTGTTTTTTTTTTCGTTTTTTTCCGGGAGTCATTATTTTAAACCCAATATATATATGTTTAAAAAAAATAGATGGTTAAAAGTCAAGATTAGGACTCTTCATTTGATTCATTGTGATTTATTATGCCTCCCAAGAAAAAGAAGATAAAATCCCCCATTTTTTTTAAAGAAGGTAAGCCCAAAAATTTACTTACCTCCCAAAAGAATACCTTTTTTTAGGGATAATAATATTGCTTTGGGGGCACAATATTTTTGCTCTTTCCTCCTTTTTCTGCCCCCCAGCATTTTTCTCTCGGGGATCAGGGGGACTTTTTTCATTTTGGTTTTCATCCCCGACAGTGATGGGAAAAAGGGGCCCCCGTGATGTCAAAAGGGGCGTCGGGGGATCCCAAATAGAGTCTACCAAAAATTCAAAGTTGCACCTGTGTCCCTGCCCGGGTGTTGATCCTTTCCAAAAAGACGCCGGACACAGTTGCGGAACCAAGACGTTTCAGTGGATTTAAAAGAATATTCCTGCTAAGTATCATCAGAGTATTCATAAAAATGGTTATTTTATGTAATTTTAAAGTGAGTGGTTCTTATAATTACCGTCGGTAGATAAAGGGTTAAATATAATAATTAAGGTAAGGTAAACAATTAAATATGTAATTAATACAATTACATATTTATATACAATTTATATTTCAATTAGTCTAATTATTTAAAAATATTTATATGTAGATTACTTAAGTAGATTGCATTTACATAATATGTATGTTTATGTGGTACTTACTTATTATCGCAACGGTATTGGCGACAATATATAAAGGAGCACATGGTTGCCAGTTCAGTTCGTACGACTCATGGGAAATCAGGGTTTCCAAATTGGAGAGTTATATTTAAAGTTTTGATTTTTCGATAGTACGAAAGAACCGTTTATATAACTTATACAACGCCGTATATTATGTAAGGCTAGGAAAACTTATGCCCCTAGAGATGTTTACTTTCCTTAAAATTCTCTAAGCAAACAAAAGGAGAGGGTTCGTACTTTTTTACAATTAATGCTTTTATATTCTCGTAATCTTTTAGTTGTCATCATGAACGTAAGCCAAAATATTGTCAACTTTCTCACTAATAAACTTTATTAGAATTTCGGATTGTAATACTTTTGGCTCATTTTTGTGCTTAAATGCTCTTTCTACTGAATCAGAAAGTAGATACCACACATTTCGTTTCTTCTTATCTTCGATCTCCTACATAAGAATTATCTTTTTCTTTCATTTTTTATGCTTGCCTCCTCTTCCCTCGTTCACTCGCTGGAGTTGAGTGGAAATGGGCTGCATGACAGTAATATTTAAATAAAGAAAATAAAACTTCACTGGAAAAAGAGTGCAGGAAATTTTTACTTAAGAAAAAACACGCACCTAAAAAGTTTTCAATTCAAAACTAACCGACTGTCATCAATACGAGCACGATTGCTGAATGGAGCCTAGTAAAACCGATTGGGCGTAACGCACACGAAGCTGACGCTTGATTAGATTCACTCTTCAGTAAAACGCCCCTATATAAGAAGTTACACTTAAAAATCTATTTTAATTTGTTCTTATTTAAATAAAATAAAAGCTACCTTTTGAAAGCAGTACTTCAATAAGGGGAATAAATTCTTAAATTGTGGGATTTGGTATATAATTACTGTAGATAATTGTATATAGGCAAAAATGTAAATTTGTAGATTAAGAGAACCAAAATTTCTAAACAGTTTTCAATTAATCTGTTCAATTTTTGATTAATTATATAATATCAAATTATTGATGCTTTCATAATCACATTTTTTTTTCTACTTTTTTTTATTTTAAGAATTGGAATATAACCCCATTGATTCGAGAGCAAATTTTTTTAAAAATCAACGATATGAAAATTTCAGTTGCATTAATATTACTGATTGTTATTATATTTATTGCATGAAAAGATTTTTAAAAAACAATAGACGATAGGACGAAATTTACTTAACTTAAAATATTTCACTCAAAATAGGGTAAGGAAACAGTTACATGAAAAAGGATCCATTCACAACAGTAATATTTTTCAAAAAGTTAATTAACAATATTAATTACTGGATGAATTTTCATATAATATTTCAGTCCTCTTTGAACCCTTAAGATGTGTGTGACACCACAGGTATGAGGAGAACCGGAAAAGTTATTAATAAATTTTTGTTTTATGACCGGGCAAGGAGCATGATAATAACACACTCATGAAGTAAAGGCCATTTTCTTTTTTCTATTTTAGTTGATTTTCGGAAACGTATATCGTTTCCAGTTATTGCAGTATCGGACCAAAAGTTCAATACCGACATTTGGTATTTTTTAGATCTTAATACTGGGATATCGGTTTTAATACCAGTAGTAGAAATTTTAGAAAAAGAAAGAAAAAAAAAGAAAACACAGGTGTTTTTTTGTTTTGTTTTATATTTGTCAGTTTTATTAGAGAGTATAAATATCACAAAAAAAATTTTTGTAACTTAAAAAATTAAAACAGTATATAAAAAAAATCACAAAAAGAAAAAAAAAAAAAGAACATCTTATTTAAAAAAAACCCAAAAAAAGTGAAAATATAAAAGTCTGTGGTACTTTTAAATTTTTGTGTGATTTAAAAAAAAAAGCATCGACACGTCATTAAACCCGGAACAATTTTGTGCTATAATTTCATCTAAATTATCTTTTTTATTTTCAAAATAATCTAAAATCCCTGATGGATTGGGCTTAGGAACTGTGCTTAAATCTGTATCTTCATCGCAATTAGATTCTTTCCTCTTTAATAAATTTGTATCATGTTTCGTTTTTAAATGTGTATGGAGTCCATTTGTACTTCCACCATTTACTTTAATAATTCTTGAACATTTTTTACTTTGTGCTATCATATTCTTTTCATCATATAAAAAAAAAAAACCAAACCAAAAAAATTATCAACTGATTTTTTGTTCTTTAAGTTATTCTCATTCATTATTATTATTAGAAAAAATATATATATATATATATATATATATATATATAATATCTCTGAAAAAAATTTTGAACCCTTAATTGATATGCAAAAAGTGTGAATAAAAAACACATCAGTTTAAGAAATATCGAGATATTACGCACTTTCTTACAACTACAACCCGTTTTCCGATACGAATATTCGGGATGAATCCCGAGGTTTTAAAACGCCCCTTTTTTACAGTCTTTGACTCTCCGGTTATTTTACCTCCCCCTTGATTGTACGAGCCTTTTCATTAATTAAATTTAAATTTTGCCCCTTAAAAAAAAAACAAAAACAACTATTTTGCTGTGTTGGTGATCCCTCAACATATAGTGGAGACAATTTAAAAAAAATTCTAGTAAATACCGAAAAAATGGTCTTAAACTTGTAAATACTGGTATTACAAAATTGTACAAATGGCTTAAAATACCGGTATTCAGTATCCCAATGTATCGGTATTGCAATCCCTAATCGTTTCTAATGTTTTTAAATGCCCCTACGCTATATGTTTAAATAACATTAACGCAGTGGTTCTTAAACTTTCGATCTCCACTCACCCGTTTTATGTATCAGCCTGATGTCTTGAGCCCCCAAGATTTTGAACACCCCTCCCTGACACTTAACACATTGCTGAGTGATTTGAGGATTCCTCAATAATTCTAAGACTGCCTCTGCTACTTATACAGACTTTTTAACACGACTATTTTTCCCTTTAAGAAATCGAATTTCAAATATGACATTGTAGTAGTGGCTAGGTCGTTACAAGGAACAAAAAAATTTGCATTAATATTCATGATCGAAACACATGTTCTAGGGGAATTTTTCATTCGGGGCAATTTAGTGATCTAGTGTGAATAGTACATCTATCAATTTTTTGACGAGGCCTTTCAGAGACTGTAAAAGAAGGAACATTTAATGACGCTTCTTCGCGGACCCCTACAAAAGCACCCCTAGAGTCCTCCCGCGGTTTTGGGGGTCCTCCAAACAAAACCACGAAGCAGACCCCTTTAAAAAGTATACATGTTTAAAATAATAGTTACATAAATTTCGGAAAAAAAATTATTTAACAAAAATATCGAGTTATAGACAAAAATATTTATTAGATTATTAATACATTAAAGCTGTTTCTCTGAGATCCAACACAATTGTATTTCCTTTCATTATGCTCCATCCAGTTCCGCTGTGTTCGATATCCATTCAAAATTTTCGGACGGTGCAACCCCCGGGTCTCCACGGGCATCCTTGGGTCTGTTGCGCCCCCCGGCTAAATAACCTTCCCGCGTTTCTGCATCAGTGGGGGCGCCCCCCTCTGCCTCCGTGTTTCTTTTCGAATTTTTCAACATTTATTTTCTTGTTTCACCTAAAATACTCTCCCAGAAGATGATTTACCTTACGTAGTAGTAGTGGGGGTGAGTTGGAAAAAAAGACACTATTGCAAAAAAAGGGTGTATTTCATGATCATCGGAAGTTTTTATCTCATTTATTCATATCGAATACCCCATCATTTTTTAACTCTACCGCTCTTTTTTTTATGT
>BMAV01022890.1:0-53125 GCA_019973955.1 Trichonephila inaurata madagascariensis
CTTCCCAAATTTTTATGGATGACAATGCCCCCAAATCGCCTCTTGCTGTTGGGGGCTGCTGGAAGGTAAAATATCACTCGAATGGATTGAGCGTGCCCCCCGATTTAAATGACGAACTGTGGGGATGCTTTGGGGGATATTGCCACCGCTCACTATCCGATTACGACCAACAATTAAACAGATGTTGATTGAGGAAGGGGCCCCCTACCTCAAAAAATTTTTTGCACCACTGGTTTGGATGGGAGACGGTGCAAAGCAACCATTGTGTAAGGGGGGCATATATCAATTAGGAACATCTGCTTTTGTTCTTCCTGTTTGGATAACAATCATGGTCCGATGCTATGCGTTCAAAAAAAGCTTTTTTTTGTTTGTTTCCTACCTTTGCGTTTGTATTTCTTTTCGCGCCGATGCTTTCGTCATCCTTTCTAAAATATCTCCCTCATTTCAAATTTCATCCCCTTAGATGATTTTCGTGAAGTTATGGCAAAAACCCACCTGTTGCTTGGGTTTTCACCCAGTGTATATATGTATGCATATATAGTATAATAAAAAAAAAAGGAAAAGTTCAAAAATTATATATATTTCTCTGTCACAAAGAATATCCCGAAAAAAAGAATGAGCTAATAAAGTATAAAACATTGTATGTAGACATAAGAAAATTATTAGAAACTCAGAACAGCTGGTTGTTTTACTAAGAATATACGGCTTGAAAAAGTTACAAATTAGAGGTAGTAAATCTACCTCTGTGGCGTGACATCGAATCATTGAGGACACTTACGACGTCCTACGGAAGATAATGTCATAATTTTTTCAACAAGGCAGTTAATTCACGAGTATTCCCGGAAGGCTGCAGTTAACTTTGAAATACGTCCCTGAAGGGCTTTATTGGGAGGAGGTCAGTTGACCTCATAGACCACAGAAGTACGTCATATTCTTGAAGAAATTTCTGGGAGAGTTGTGAAATATGTGGACGAACGTTCTCTTGCCGATTAGTGGGACTTGGGAGATATTATATCATACAGTGTACAGTTGATTTTAAATTCCTGTCCTTATAACTGTGTGCCGTCAAACTTCTTTGAAGGATTACTAGACAGATCAAATGTCCGAACGAATTGCTCTACATCCTGTCACATCCTTTGTAATATCTTTATTTATCTCAACAACAAATACAGAATTGAATTGGTGGTCTGGCCACATCCACACACGTATACGCTTGTCATCAGTTTTTAGACTGAATCAGGATTCATCGGTGAAGATCACATACCTCCAGTTGATCTCTCCTCAGCTTGCCCGAGGTCTAAAAAATTCAAAGCACCATTGCCTGTGATAGGTCAGTGGTAGTCGTCTCAATAACTGTTGTCACATTTTGCTCGCTTCGGATAGTCGTCTTAATGATTGTTGGCTCATTTTGCCTGCTTCGGGCCATCGTCTGACTGCTTTTTCTTTGATTCCAACATATGTCTAGAAGGCGGAGAATGGCGTCAAATTGATTCTAGTAATGTTGTATTCGAGGACTTTGCAGATGTTGCCTAATATTCGCTTGTATCGGCGTTCTAAAGTTCTCCTGACACTCCTCGAAGGTACACTATCCCTTTTGTGATCCATTGTTGCCAACACCGAGGTACTATATTATCGCTACGAACCAAGTGGAGGCCTTATGCCTGTTTGAAAAACCTGCCTCTTTTTGAGGCCTACAATACGCCTCCTTTGAAAGTCTGACTATTGCTCGTAATATCTCCAGTTACGTCTCCAGTCATAATAACGACGCTACTCCAAGTTGACAGATTTGTTTTGAATAATTCTTTGATACAGCCACTTGCGATTTTCAACTCTCCCAGCAACGCATCTCATATGCACAAAGCGCTAACACTTGTTCAGTTGGCGTCGAAATTTGAATCATTTACTAGAATTTTATATTCATCTCTTACCAGACTACATTCCTGCCAAGTTTCGTGAAAGTAGCTGAATTTCTTCTTCTGGGTGCATATGTATGTAATGTATGTATATATATATATATATATATATATATATATATATATATATTGTGTGTGACCGAGTATATAATATTCCATAGTTTAAATTACAGTAATAATTTTTTCCCTAAAATGAAAGAGAAGTGGCAAGTTATATTATTGTGTGTGTAATTCACATTAGAACGTCCTTTGCACTTAACTATCGAATCTGGTAAAATTAAAAAGTAAAAAGTTTCCGATATTATTCATCCCCAAAATTTAAAAACCCAAAACAATTTTTAACTCTTAGGCCATTACTCATTTTTATAAAATTAAATTGCTGTATCATTATTTAATTGTGGAGTATTTATTACGGCTTTTCACATTGAGTTTTTCCTTTCTTTGTGGTCCTTATCAAATTCCTTTACAAAATGTAATGTACTTTAAAAAGTACAATAGATGAGTTACACACGTTTTTAATAGTATGCATTGTAACACTGAAAAGGAGTTTTTTTTTATGTAAATAATACAACATATTACCTTAATTAAAAGGCTGTTAAGTTTAAAAAAAGTAATTTAGTCAAAACTGGGCTGAAGGTAAACATATATTTATACTTATTTGAAACAAAATGTTTTCATATATTGCAACACTCTGTATATGAAAAAATATATTACATAACTCAGGGCTATATTACAATAGTAGTGTTATAGGATTCGCAACTAAAATAGGCCTTTTCAATAAATCCATTTACCAAATTGTAATTATTATTTGAATATCCTTAAGACACACCGCATATATATATATATATATATATATTTAAATATATATAAATCAATTACAATTTCACAATCAATTAAAAAATTGAAACCATATGAATCCAACAATACTAAATCCCATTTCAAACTGTCAATGGCGAATATAGAAAATAAAATTCCAACGTTTTGAAACAAAATTAAAAAAAAAAAAAAATTGAAATAAATATACCAAATACAAATACGCGTGTTCTCCAAAGCTGTGATATATATATATATGAATATAGTGAGATGCATACTTTTGTGAAATTTTATGTTCTTAAAATTTTTTTATGCTAAAAATACTTCAAATTTTACATTACTTTAATTTATAATTGCTGAATCGAAAAATAAAATCTAACATAAAACTGAAAATTTTTTACCTTTGAAATTTGTGAGACTTTGCGAAAAGTTCCGTATTCTATAATTTTAAATTTTAACTTTTATAATTGGAGAGATGAATAATAAAACGGATAATTCAAGTAAACTTAAATTTCAATGAAATTTTGTGCAATATAACTTTATTTCCTTTTTGAATAATGAAGGCAATAATCACATCGTTAGAAAATATTAATAGGAAACAAATTCTTCTCTTTTAAAATCTTTGACTGGAAGAATATAATGAGTAGTCTTGCGTTTGAATCTGCTAAAATAATTTTTTTATACAATAACTTACTGGAGCTTATGTATCTTTTATTCAGGAAATAAGAAATGAATTGAAATTCCTTTGTTTTTCTTAGAGATTTTTTTTAAAAAAATATTTAACTTTGATCCAAGTATAAATTGAGTTCAACTTGTGATTTTTTTTTAGTGTAATTTATATTCTAAATTTTAGTCATTCTTTTTTTTTTAAAAAATTTAAATTTGAAATTTTTTAACTTTTTTTAATAAAATTCAGGAATACTTCTTCACATTAAAAAAAAGAAGTCATAATGTGAAACAATTTACAAATTACAAAGGAATTATTTAATAAACTACCATTTATTATATCTAAATCATTTAAATGCCATTTTTTTTTATTATAATTATGTTTAGTATTTTCTTAGTGCTTAAGTAGAAAACATTTTTTGTCACTTCCTACTATTAGCTGACAATCTCTATATTTTTTTATTCATTTATTTATCTTGGTGGAATTTAAATCGTTAATAAAATACATTTTAAAATGATCAATTGAACTGAAATTTTATATATATCATTATTTTGGAAGACAAGACAGTAAGTTAATTATAATTAATAAAAGTTAATTGATTAAAACTAATTATTTTAAGAATTAAAAATACACACACAGCCACGTTGGCATCATTTTTCTCCACTTAGCGACAATTTTGGCGACTTGAGTTAAAACTTGAAAATGTTTTTTTCTCACGTTTTAAAGCATTCTTTGAACTGAAATTTTTATATACACGATTGTTTTTTGGGTAAAAAGGGGAAATTAAAAGATGATTAATAAAACTTGATACCACTTAATTTGTTATTCTTCATTGTATGTACATATTTATATTAATTTTAACTATTTTTAAAAGTAAACTAAAATAAAAAATTTCTTTAATGATCTAAAAATAGGAATCTGCGAAAAATTTTTATATTACTTGTTATATAAATGCAGTCAACTTAGCATGCTCAAAAAAGTCATGACTCATTGAAAAATCAGTCGAGTTGGGGGGTAAAAACATTTAATTTAAATAAAACCCAAATTTTTTGAAAGGTTTCTACAAATTTTTCAAAAGAACCAATCGAAAAAGATATTTTTGTTGTTAATTATGTTTTTGCTAAATTTATGCAAATTTATGTGTCACAGTGTACGAAAAAAAGGCTTATTGCACGTTTCTTTGAAATTTCTTGCTTCTATGTTTACTAATTTTTTAAATTAGAGGAAAAAAGGTTATATTTTATTTGTTGGAGGATGGTATGTAAATGTTTAGTTTTAAAACAGTAAGGATGTATGGTTTTTGTCAGCAGAAAAAAAAAGAAAGAAAAAAATACCTTATTTTACGAATTTATCGGGACCAAAAATTGTGTTCGTTAATTCGAGGCTATTAAAAGAAAAGAAATTATGTGTTATAAATTAGGTATGTTTCCGGTGTTTCTAAATAATGTAAAATACTAAGAAATATAACAGTTTTGTGATTTGTGTTTCATTATCAATTCCACCGTTAGGGTTGTTATTCATTGGACTCTCTCTCGACAATTAACCAATTTCCTCATCTTCAGTTGCACTCTGATTTCAGTCTGTCGTCAAATGTAACATAATCTCTAAAATCTTCATATACTCCCTGCATTGTGGTGTGGTGTTAGATAAGAAAGGAATTTTCTCGCATAATCAAAACTCAAGGGATTGGTTAAGCTCATGACTCATCCTTATCTGTAAAGTCTTATTATTGTCTTTATTTTTCCCCATAGAAATTTGCAAATTATAAGAAAAGTATTTATCTGTTCCGTACAAAAAAAATATAAAATTTCTGAACATACGTAGTTTTTGCTGAAATTAAAAATTAATAGGAATTATAATTATCAATGAAATGTAACATATTAGCAAAACTGATTTTTGAATTGTTACGAAAACCTAAATAATTTTTCCGATTATATATTATTTCTTCATAAATACAAAAAGTTTTTTATATGTTTTATTAAATATTCAAATTTCAAAATGTTTTGGGTATTCTTGTTCATTTTATACAAAGAGATTTACGACAAAATATCATATCCACTTGAAGTCAAACTACTGTTAATGAGTCACATATTACTTTTTTTGATAACTAAACACTACTTAAATTTTTTTAAGTATTTACTATTCGGAACCGAATTTTAAAACGGAAAGGATAGTTTAGTTTTTTAAATTTTTAAATTATAAAGAAGGACATTATGAAAAATTTATTTAATAAATATTTTGGAAAATTTAAAAAATAACTTTTTTTCCAAATTTTTTTTTTTTAAAAAATATTCTATTTATTTAATTTTTGTTTTTTGCCAGATCTTTTTGGGGGATCAATGAATTTTTGAAAGCATAATTAAGCGTTTACCTGTTTTAGAAAACAGAAGGGAGAAAATTTTTTTAAAAACCCGATAATTTTTAAATTTGTAACCTGAAAATAATTTGAATTTTAAAAATCTTTGGCCTTTCAGAAAATTTTACATATAATCAAAATTAAAACAATAGAGGCATTTTTTTACAAAAGGAGAACATTTGGAAAAGGTTATTCTAAGCTAATTTTTTGCCAAAATATTATATTTAAATATTTTTTATCATATTGTCCTTAAAACAATTTTATACATGTATTCTAATCTAAGTGACACTAAAAATCATGAAAATTATACATTTATGCGCTTTTTTAAAATCATGGTTCCGAACGTAGTCGGATACCTTAAGCACATTAAAATTATAAATATATTCGCCAGAGGATATATCGAGGACTATTAGAAACCAAGCAAAGGGACATCAGTTATAGAAATATGTTAATATTAAAATTACTAAGGGATTAGGTATATATATATATATATATATATATATGTATATGATGCAGTATTAATATGTTTTGACATATTTATAGAAAAATAACATTTACTTATAAACCTATAATTTTTATTTAGTTGTTGATTTATATAAAGGAATACAACACATACTATTATTATTCACATTTCTGTTTTTTAGCCACATTTTGCTTATTTTGTATGGGGAATGCTGTTAGAATAGTTTAAATTTTAGTTAGAAAACATTTAAAAAAATAAGAGAACATGATTTAACGTTGTTCTTGGATGTAAAAGCCTAAGTGACAACTTGACCCTAAGAAACATTTTTTTCTTTCAAAACTCCTAGAAGTCCGAAACTTGCTTTGTTATAAATAATATTTTTTGTTCAAAACTACTGACAGGATGTGAGTGAGTGAAATATTTTAAAATATTTTCTTCTTTTTATGTCCTTTCAGTAAAACTATGTTTTTAAACTTTATTTTATAAAGTTTGCAACGAGTGCAGATATAACTCATTCCACAAAAAGTACTAGAAGTAAAATAGTGACATTAATAACTATAATAGTATTTTTGGACACGAGATGAATTCGGCCATACGTTCAGCAGAATTTTAAGCCAACTATAAATGCACTGATACATTTTAGACATTTAATTTTAGTTCCTGAATAAGGTAGAAGCGAGACGCTAAAAATATCCAAAACTAACTAGTGATTTAACTTTAATTCTGGTGTAACTTTTTTTTCGTTAGAGAAAGAGATGATACTTTAGTTTTTAAAATGATAGAAAATGATTCATGCTTCGAATAACTGCTTTTGGCTTATGAAATGGTGGATTTTATGAGCATGAATTTTAAACGAATAGAAACTCCTAAACCATAGAAAAATATTTTCTGGAAATGAAAAATAAAATTTGAAGTGAATAAAACGAATCTAATTTTAATTAATAGTTAAACATTTACATAAAATAGTTAAAATAAACTGGTGATATAAGTATTAAAAGAAATCATTATTCCAACCAAAAATAATACCTATATGAATAATAAAAACACATAAAAATTGAGAAAGTTCAATTTTTAAGTAGTAAAAATGTGTATATTTATTTTTTTCTTAAATAATTTATATAAATAAAAACAAGAACAAACTGCTGTCATTTAATTTTAAAGGGAACGACATATAGCAGTATCTATTGTAGGTTTAGCCCAAAACGAATTAAAAAAAATACTAATGAAAACAAAACGATTAAACTAAGTATAATATTTTTTTAATTAAAATTATTGTAATACATTTTGAAATTTATTCTCAGCAGAGAAAACAAACGTATATTAAAAAATATATATTAAAAAAAAAAACGATTCAAAACCAAAGCATTAGTTCATTTGAAATAGCATGTTTTAAAATGCAGAAGTCATTGCATTTAATGAGGATTTAAGAGATGCTTTATTTTTTTACCGGTATTGCACAGTCAACAATAAGAAAAATAATATAGAGATAAAAATATGTCCTTGCTTTCAACACAGATTTCTATCTAGATACTCCTGCCCGAGTAAATCTATGTATACTCATGTGCAAAATTTAGGTCGGAAACATGTTTTTCGTCACAATTTTAAAATGACTCCAGTAAAACTGATAGAAGTTGTAATTTATATATTTTGAAAAATGGATAGTACGATATCAACATTTAGTTTAGGAAAAAAATGTTGTTTAGCGTTAGCTTTTACAGAATTACTGGATTGAGACCGTTAAAGCATATGAGAATTTTGCCTCCAGTTTTGTGAATATTACATTAAAATAACCATGTTAGTCTGTTTGCAGTGATAATGACTTTCAGATGATTCCTTGAGATGAACAGCTAATGGCAAGTTTGAAGCTGGCCAGTCTCAAGAGGAGTTTGTTGGATGTTTACAAGTGTCACAAAAGTGGTCTCCCATGGATGGAATCCATTCCGAACAAGTGGCACTGTCACCAGAAAAATCGGCCAATGTTGCCACTGAGCATCGGCATATGCACAGGATCGCTATTTGGAATTAAGAGAACAATAAAATAAACGGATAATGGTTCCTCAGCTTGCTGCTGTTTCTGAAAGAAGAATTTCCAGGCTAACAATCTACAGTCGTTTTGTAGAGACTGTACTTTACCCCCGGCATCCACTCTGGTGTGTCCCTTTGATTGCATTCAACAAAGAGAAGATCGAATATTGTAAAGCTGAAAACATCAGTCGTGAACACCACAAGGATAGGTACGTGTTTTTTTCAGTGATTAGTGGAAATGTACTAGGTAAAGTGATAATCGTCCAGTCTTCATCTGGAGAGAAAAGGGAGCCAGCTTTTTTTTGCCTCCTAAGTAAACAAAGTCGACATATTAGGAGGCAATGAAATACTTGTGTGTGGTAGCATAATGTTGGGTGATCGTACGCCACTGTTCGTTTTCGATGTGGGTATTCTCAACTCACAGTGCTGTAGGGATAAAATCTTGAAAGCCTATGTGAGTTTTTTCTGGGTGCTGTGGGCCTGGATTACATTTTTATGGAAGATAACACGACCACGCAGAACTCACAATGTTGATGAATTTTAAGATGGAATAGATAATCGCCGTATGAATAAACTATCGAAGTCTGCTGTTCCCCATTATTTTGAATATGTTTGGAATGATCTAGAAGAAGCCGTTTCTCAGCGTAGCTTCTTTTCTACGAACCCAAAGTTAATAGTCTCCTTTAAAAATGGGCTTTGTGGACACAAATACTTTTTGGCATGGTAGCTCGTTTTGAAACTTGTGTAGCAGTTTAGAGGGGTCACACTCATATTAGGCACACTTTTTCCGAGATAAATGCTTTATCTTTGATTTATGATTTTACACTTTTTGATAAGACCCAGTATATCGATTCAATATTAAGTTTTTTTTATTTATTTTTTGTTTTTTCCCACATTGTATACGTCTTTGCAAATTTCGGTCAAAAAAATGAAACGCTAAACCCCTTTAAAGAATTTATGCTTGTGACCTTAATTTTGGACATGAGTATATATTTAGAAACAATTTTGATCGCGAGATTTTTAAGTTAATAAATTAAATTTTGTATGTAAAAAATAAAAAAAAATGAAAAAAGGTTCCTCAAATTTTATTTGGAAATATAAAGCATTGAAAAAATAATTAATATTTTTATATATATATATATGTATTACTGAAAAAATTAAGCCCCAATTTTTTATTTTTTAGGGTTAAACA
Organism: Trichonephila inaurata madagascariensis; assembly: GCA_019973955.1. Taxonomy (NCBI): domain Eukaryota; kingdom Metazoa; phylum Arthropoda; class Arachnida; order Araneae; family Nephilidae; genus Trichonephila; species Trichonephila inaurata. Next base: position 9,430 of record BMAV01022890.1, read on the forward strand.
TTAAAAATTTCCTTTAATTAACGGGGTTAAAAACTACTTAATTTCGAAACCGATTTTTTAAAAATTAAAATTATTTATTAATAAAAAACTTTACCTTTTTACCATTAAAAAAATTTAAACATAGAATTTGTTTTGTTTAAATAAAAATTTTTACTTGTATTCTTTTCCAAAATTTTTTAAATGGGAAAAATTTTAAATTTAATTTTGGGATCCCTATATTAATCAACGTATGTTATAAAAGAAAAACATAGAATATGCAAATCGAGGGAACTACTGAATAGATGAATTCAGAAATAGAAAATTAAGAACAAAAAAACTAATATAACAATACAAGCCATTGAACCAAAATTAAAAAAAAAAAAATACTATTTTGTATTTTAAAGCTATCAGAGATTGTGAGAAATAAAAAAAAAAACTATTTCCATTGGTTTCACATGATCCTAACTTTTCTTCATTAGGAATTGTATACACAATAAAAGAAGAACATAGTGCTAAGTACAAAACAATTTTGAAAATCTCTTAGACCTAAAATGTACATGCGTATTCAAACACTACAGTATTGCAGAAACAAAAAGATTTTGAAATAATATTATGTAAATGGTAATAATAGCAAAAAAGTACAATTACAAATGGAAACTCAAAAACATGTAAAAAATTTCGTTAACATAAATTAAATAACGAACCAGAAAATAAATGAAGAAAATGTTTATTGTGTCCAAAAAAGAAAATCAATAGATTCCAAATTTTAGTTTTCATGTCATCTGTTTAACGTGTTAAAAATTAATGGATATTTTAAAGAGGAAAAAGGAAAAAGTTTAAAAAGCAAACTTTGAAATCAATTTTTTGCTTATTTTTTAGAAATATGTATGTAGAAATTTAATAAAATGATCATGATTTAAATAGTATTAACAAAGTTTTTGTCCTCACTATGTTTTATTTTTGAACAGTAATTATATTAGCGCTTTTTTGTAAGAAATTAAGAATAATACTTTTATAAATTAAAACTAGCGCATCCCCGGGTTGCAGGCTTTCCTTTTTTTATAAATTTTTCTTCAAAAATCAGCATTTAATACTTTTTTTTAAAAATAACTTCCAACCCTCCCCCCCCGTCCCCCGCTAGCCCCTTTTATGGGTTTTTCATTATAACTTAAAGTTCCCTGTTTCAAATTTGTTCCTTCTTTTTTTTTGTTAGATAGTTTTATTTCCTCCCCGGCGTTGCACAAACTTTTTTAAATGCATAACATATTGTCATGAATTCTTTCCCTCCCCATCAGGAGCTCTCGGTGTAAAAAAGTGGGGCTTTAATATCACTCACCCTTTTTAACTTTTTTAGGACCGGGAAACGAAAATTAAATTCATAAAAAAAGTTGATATTGAAAAAAAAAATTTTATAATTACAAAATTTCAAACGTTTAAATGTTGAATTAAAAAAATTTTGAGCATTTTTTAAATGTTCGATGGGAAAAAAAAATTTCATACAATTATTTTTTTGAATAAAAATGAAACAAAATAATGTTCAAAAAATTTTCCAAAAAAAGGGAAAAACGAAAAACACAATTTAAACATCAACCTGAGAAAAATACATTTACAAAACTAAAATATTCATTGTTTTTTAAAAGTAATTATTTTTTTTAAGCTTAAAATAATAAAAGGGGGTTTGGGATTTTCATTTAATAATCAATCGTTACATAACAATAATTTCCTTTGGGTTTTGGGAAAAAAAAAAAAAAATTTATAAAAAATTTTTATTGAAAAAATTTGTGACATACCATTTACTTAAAAAATGGCGTAAAATAAAAAATTTTTATTGATAAAGAATTGATTAAATATTTAAAAACAAAAAAGTAAAATAATTAAATCAAAAAAAAATATATGTATTAATTTTATTATATAATTTTAAAAAATTTATTTATATGCAAAATTTCGTTGTTTTGTAAAAAAAAAATTTTTTAAGGCAAGTAAATGATCTTTCTAATTCCATCAGATGACCCACGTGTATCATAAAAATTTTGATAATATTTTGAAAGACTGCGAAAAAGAAAAAAAAAACTTTTTTCTTAAACCGTTAGTTTAAGATATTTTATAATCTTTGTACAGATTACGAAAATAATATAGTTCTACACAGGGAAAAAAAGTTTCGTAAATTTTTTTTATAAATAAAAGTTATAAATTATTCAAAAAAAATTTTTTCAGAAATTTTTGAAAAATCGAAAAAAAAAAGTTTTGGGCATTTAATTTTAAATGACTGTTTCCCTAAAAAAAAAACATAACTTCTTTTGTGTAAAATTTTTTCATTAGGTAAAAGAAAAAAAAAGAAAACGGTTAGAAATAATACTCATAAAAATATCGTTTTTTGACTCTTTTTAAAACATCGTAAAAAATAAAAAAAAATTATTTTGTAAAATAAAATACCGTTTCGTGGCGGGAAATGAATTTTAAATCTGAATTTTTTTTCCCCTGATCTCATGAAAAAATTAGATCACGTTTTAAATACGTTTTTAAAATTAATTTTTTTATATATATATATATATATAACATTCAATTGTAACATAATCCATAATTCAAATGCCTTTTAGGCTTTCATAGAAAAGCATGTAAGAGATTTAAGAACCATTTAGGTTCTTTTCTCGTATTTACGTGACCGAAAACTCTCATTACTCAGCTACCAAAAGCTTGTGGCATACATAACAATGTAATGTTGTACAGGCTGTTTTGCAGATCTAAGCTTTTGTAACGCAATAATTAGTAGGTGTTCCTATTGCTTAGGTTTTCAATCGGTGTATGTGTATATATATACATATATTTAGCCTTTCTGAGGGCAGTTCTTAGTTAAAGTTATAAAATTTTTGTATTGTAGATTATACTATGGTTATACATGCACAATAATTTTAAAAAGTGTATTTTAATTGGAATTTCCATAATAAATGTTAATGTGATATATTTGTTATGAATGATCCAATTTCATGTACAATTTTTTTGTTAATTATTCTTGTAAACAACATGTTCAAGTATTGATGCCATAATTTCTCTTAATAATTTTCAACTGTAATCAAAACCCCCTTTCGAAAAAAATAAATATCTTTCTTTTAAAAAACGTAGAATTTCAAATTCGTATTTGACTTAGAATTCATTTTTCCTTTTTAATCGAGCTGAGTACTTAAAAATATTCCCTTTCCATGATATATGGAACTTAGCACTAGTTTTGTAGACAATAAGTAGACGTGAATGCATTTATTCATAGACAGCTGGAGTACTGCGTAGGCTAACTGAAATGGATTCAGAAAATAATGCATAATAAGCTAAGAGGAATATATAATGCATTAAAACTTAATTCAGATTCACTAAGAAAAATTGAGGATGTGTCTTGAATTGTGAAATAAACAGTCCATGTAGTGTAAATTATTTTCAGATTAATAAAAGAAATATTTTCTGGATTATATCTTCTCATAAATTTGTCTTCAACGTAAAAATGTGCCGATAATTTGTATGAAAATTACAAAATAGTATTACTAATAAACTAACTTGGCATAAATATTAAGTTTTTTTTATTCCCATTGTAATAAACAGAAGTGAAATTTATTTAATATATGAATCACTTTATTAAATGTTTGGACTAGTTTACGTAATAGGTAATTAATCTAGCCTTTTATAATATTTTTAAGAATCTTTTATTAAATATCAAGCGAATAATTTGGATTAATTTACATGAAAATTACAAATTCTTGAGTATGGCTTGATATAAACGTCAAATTCGTTGAATAAAAGTAACATAGTGCTTGGTTATGCAAATGATTAAAATTAAAGCACAGTCGGACAGTGCCGGAGGAAGAAATGGCGTCTCAAAATCTCTATAAAATAAAAATTACGCTGTGGATTTCTTATTCTGAGATTTTTCTTTAGTTGTTCATTGAAATATCATTTTAGCTCCATACAAGGAAAAGGAACTGCTTCATTAGGTGTAGGAATTTTTTAAAGGCAGAATCATGACTGATCAGAATCGAGGATGGGGATTATCACTCGCGTATTGCTACTCACTTCGGTAGGAATTCCACGACTGCCGTGTAAATATGCAATGGATGTGTTCAAAAGGTCATATTGAATTACCTCGCAGGAAATCAACGGCCTAGCACCTGAAAGGCAAATATACTTTATAGTTCAATACATACATGGACAAAACATATTTTCTTACTTCAGGAGGAGTAAATACATATATGAGCAAACAAGTAATACATTATTTTTTAAATCAGTTCCTACTTCGTTAGATAAACGTACTGGCGCCATCTGTTGCAGCCGGTTGTAACTTTGACAGAAATATTGCAGTATCAATTTAAATTTTAATTAATGAGTTAATATTTAAAAAACCCTACATTAACATCAAGTGCAAGTACAAAAAAATGTATTTGAATTTGAATGGATGAAAAGAAGGTATTTTATTTATAATTGAAAATTTTAACAAGATATATATATATATATATATATATAGGCGTAAAAGTGAACTAATTGTAGAAATTGAAAAAAAGTAAGAGCGGATATTCATAGCGAAAACTCATTTTCACTAAATTGAAACGCAAAAGTTAGCTGTAAGTTTTGAATATTTTTAAGAATAGATTTTTAAATGTGCATACTTTCAGTCTAAGACTGTTTAAAATTAATGTAATATGCAACATTTTTATTTGTAGGGCATCAAATTGAGTACTTAATTAAAATATTAACAACTAAATATATTGTATGTTTGATGTCGAAGACATGTAATTCTACATGTTAACTCCTATTTGCATGATAGTGAACAAAAAATTGAACTCAAAACAAGCTTACTGTTAGGGGTCTCAGGGGTGTTAAATTTTTCTAGAGGTCTGAAAATATAAACAATTTTCAAACAGGTATAATTCATTTAAAATTAAATTTAATGATTCGAATCTTTTGCACATTATTTATAAAAGAATGGGGCTTCAGAAAAGTATAAAAGGTTTAAAATATAATCATAATTTTAAAATCATAAGCATATGAAAATTCTATGATAAATATTAGTATTTTTTGTGTTGCTCACGCTATTTTCTAAAATAGTAGCATCTGATGTATAAAAATTTATAGAATTATAAAATGCATCATACTCTTTAAGCCGTGCCTAATTTTAGTATTATATGTCTTTTGTATTTCAAAATATTTGTAAAACATTGCAATTTTTAAATATTTTTAAAAATGTATATTTTTATTTATTAAAAATATGTAAGTTATTATTATATTTATATAAAATTAGCTACAGTGTAATGAGAATACATTTAACTTTATTATTAAACTTATAGCTAGTAATTAAAGCTACTATTTTAGAAAATAGCGTGCGCAACGCAAAAAATACTTAATATTTAACATAGAATTTTCATATGCTTATGATTTTTAAAATTATGATTATATTTTTAAACATTTATACTTTTCTGAAGCCCCATTCTTTTATAAATAATGTAAAAGATTCGATCATTTAATTTAAATTTAAAAGAATTATACCTGTTTGAAAATTGTTTATATTTTCAGACCTCCAGAAAAATTTAACACCCCTGAGACCCCTTATTGGTTGTTGCTGGAAACGTTTTTTCCAAATATTGCGTGATAGGAAAGGTAGCTGTCAAAAAAAAAATTGCAATCATTGTAGTAGGTCTGAACTTTTTATTTCGCTGTTTGTAGTAGTTGGATTTAGTAGTTTTTATAACTAAACATAGTTTACTATTATTATTTTTCTTTTGCTAATAAAAGCAATAATGAGTGGAAAATAAATTATTTTTTGTGTATTTTGTTATTTTTTTCTATTAAAAGCATGCAAAGAAGGTTACATAAAACTCATGGAAATATATTTTTTATTAAAAAATTCTTTCATTCTTCTTCAAATAAATACTAAGCAATGAGTGAAACAAAATTGTAACATTTTTTTAAATGCATTACATTTATAATTGTCATTCTTACATTAAAAAAAAATTTTTTTTTTACTACTGTAATGTTATTTTAAATGGGTATTTATATATGTGAAAAATTTTATAAAAATATTTTGAACTTCCATTATGCATTTCTTTGTAACACCATCGATTAAGTTACACAACAGTTAACTTCATATTTTGCAAAGTTTTATTCAAAAAGTAAGTTTATGAGTTAGAATTTAAAAAAGAGTAAAAAAAACATTTTTTTGCTCTTTTACATAAAAAGTGTATACAAATTAGTTGGATAATTTTTTAAGTTAAGAACTTTCAAAATATTAAGTGAAATTTACACTTTCAATGTATGCTATATTTTAGCGAGTGGTAATCATTCTTTGTTCAGCTTTATGATAATGAAAACATTCAACGGTACAATAAAATATTAATGTTGTTTGATTTCATAAAACTCCTTTTGCTGTGCAAATACAGCGACATTTTTTGAGAAGTAAGCAAACTACCTTGAAAAGAGATACTATTGCAATATGGTATTTACCTGGACATGCTACACATTTTCCTTATGCAGTCATAAAAAAATCCGAGTTATATTTTGCAATAGGATGACGGGCCTTGTCTCTTCCACAACGATGTTACACCTTGCCTGTATGCTGAGATCCCAGTTTGGATAGCTCGTGGAGGTGTTATGCAATGTCTACCATGATCAACAGACCTTACACCGCTGGATTTAAGTGTATGGAGCTTTGTAAAAGATCAAATGGGCACTTCGCCGTTTCCCCTGTACATTCATCAGTTAAAATCAAGAATCTACACTGTAATATACTGACAAATTTTTGGCAAGAACTATTTTACCGATGGAGCATTTGCAGAGTTACACGAAAGGAAACCACATCGAATATTTATGATAAGGGTAAACATGGAGTATTACTCTCTCCTACAACAATATCAACTTAATTTTATTCTTGCAAATTGCATGCAATAAATCATTCTTTTTGTCCAACTTCTTAAATAGGCACTCTGTATATCGTACAGACGACGCTTCGAAACGCTTGTTGAAGGTCACTCCTATGACCTTGATCAATGCTTGGAACTGGTTTGTTTAAATTGGAAACCTTAGGGTCCAGAGTACACCGCTTTTATTACTGTCCTTGTTGTAGTTTTGACTTGTAGGAAATAGGGTCCCTGCAACGCAATTGTTAGCAAAAGGAAATCAATAACTTATTAGTAATAATACACTTGCTTGAAATATTTATGACAAAAACAAACTAAATTAACTAATAATTATTAACTCCGTTGAACAGTGGTAGTCAAATGGTTATGACACACATTCATATCCAATAGTTTCGTGTTGTGGGTTTGAATTTCGTTGCTAGAAGACCCACCAAAGTAAAGAGGCTGGTTCAAGCAAAATCTGCTAAGCATGATTGGTGATATTTGGTGTGATATGGAATAACTAATGGGGTACTAGCGTCAGTATCATTCTTGTCATTTGACCAAGGCTCAAATTTATTAGTACTGGTTAGGTATTCACAGTTCAAATATCAGTCCTCAGTTTCAGTTTTGAAATATTAAACGTTATAACACGCAGCAGACAAACAGTTAAATATTCATTTAAAAATTTCTATTTCGTAGGTAGCTACCCTACCAAATCCGGAGCTAAGCAATCGGCCAAAGTTATTTACAGACTGACTGAATTCGCCAGCGGTAACGGAAGGTTCACGCAAATTTCCCTTAAGGGAAACACACATTACAGTGGTGCAAGGCACCACACCCACCGTCAATAGCCTACGTCAGGGGTGGTGAACCTTTATGGATCAACGTGCCATTTTTTTTTCTAATGAAATGTTTAATGAGGTATAGACGTGCCGTCAAATAACTTTTACTTGAGATTATTGGGAAAATAGTAAAACTAAATTCTAACAACACACAAAACTCTTTATTTACTACGAAAAAATACCTTTTGCACTTTATAGTTGTAAATGTTTTAGTTATACGTGTAATTCAAATTAAAGTAAACATTAACGTGACCTCTGTTGTTGCAGATTGGATGACAAATAACTTATATTAGGATTGTAACAGATTACTTTTAATAAAATGCATGCTGAATTGGAGTCATCTGCTAAACGGGTTCTAAGCAATTAATCATTTTTGATATGGTTCACTTTTTGACAAGAGGGTTTGTGATTTGTTTCAAAATGCCGTTTTAAAGACGATGCTCTGCATACCACTATTTCTAGAACAAAAAACACAGACCTCTTTGTCACTTTTACTAATCATGCCGTATTTCTAAATTTATCAAATCTGTTGCACCTACTATCTTGCACTTTTTGTTCTTTTGCTGAACTAGCCATGTTAAATAAAAGTCAAAATTCGTAAATATAACACAAATAAACTTTAAAATACAGTTGTATCAAAGAAATTAACTATGCTATGCGTAGGCAAACTTTGCATCATTAGTAATTGTAGTCCACGACGAAACTAAGGTGACGAACGAGTGTGCTCTCCACCGCCCCGCAACCGACCACTTGCGATTGTTCGTAATACTTCATAGTGAACTTGGTTATTTCGAAATAAAATGCAAACCATTTTAATCGCAGGCGTCCCCAAAATATTGTGCTTCGTGCCATCAATGACACGCGTGCCACTGGTTCGCCATCCCTGGCCTACGTGAAGCATCAAAATGTAACATTATTTTATTGACGGTGCACAGAGGAAGTGGACGTTGTAGGGAGAGAATATCCCAGTTACAGTAACGAAGTAATAAGCATTAAGTAATTAAGTAACTACATGCAAATTCGCACGTAGTTCCTTGCGTTATCATGCAAGAATAGGAAATTTTTGAAAAATAAGTCATGTCCTTTTCAATGAAAGTCCTCATCACGACTCGAAATTCTTGGGCTTTTAATGGCTTGTTATATAGAATAAACATTAACGATGTGAAAGATGGCGTGGGAGTTTAGAGAGTATAGTGCTACCTTGGTTGACATTCACGTAACTTGATCAATATCCAGAGTTATGAAGTCCGTCGACAGTTGCATGTTTGTGGTTTTAACCCGCGGGCACACGCGCCTGTTTTTGCTACCGTCGTTACTCGCGGGGTGTAGAGAACACCCCAACCTTTTAACAAGTGTATTTAATTATGAAAATAAAATTAAGTCATTATGATACATATTTATAAAGTACAAGATGTTTTTTGTATTATACAAATACAATTATTAAATTTATTGCATACAAATGAGACTAACATTAATTTAAACTAAACATACAAAATTTACATTTTAAAACACATAATTTTATAGTTTTTCATAAACCAGTATATAAATTGTATATACCAGTAATGAATATACTTAATAATTAATGAGATAATGATAGTAGAAAAAAATATTTTAATCATTTTCCAAATATTTAGAGCAGACTGTATACAAATGCTCAACTTCTCGTGGGAGTTCTCAGCTCCCCAGATAAACTTTTGAAGGTCATTACATTCCAATCTTTCGATAAAGAGGGATTGCATCAGGCCTGAAGGTTCAATGACCGAAAATGTGAAAATACAGAAAAAATCGTGGTTCTGAGCATTCTTTTTAGAATCCTGGGAGGATTTTCTTGTTGCTGGGGTGTACAGAACACCCCGCGTGAGTGATCGCGGGTTAAAGAGTGACGCTTATAAAAATTGAATCTAAAGCAAACTTCTTTGTATATAAAAATCATGTGTAAAGGAGTACCAGGATTGCACTTTTGTCTTTTAGAAGAAGCTAATATTTATAAATTTTTATATTCTACTTCGGCAATAAAAAAATTACATGTTTTTAATGTTATGTCTAATAGAACTGAAGTTAAATTTTCTATAGTGTGAGGAATAAATTGTTTTCATAGATTGTTTGCTTGAATTACGTCAAGCTAAGGTATTGCAAGAAAATAAAAATTGGTTTGTAACCAATATGTGACAAACTAAAGAACTTAATTTATAGAATAATGTAGAGAAATTCTTGAAATACAGAAGAAAATAATTGTTTGGTTTTAAAATAAAAATGCATGTTACATTTATACGATTACATCTATTTTTAATTTTATTTATTAAATTCATAAACTAAACTCATTTTCTAAAATAGAGTAAAAATTGATTTATGTATTATATGAGGCCTCTATATCAATTTTCGCTTTTAATTTACCGTTTAGTAAACAGATTTAAAATTTAATTCGAATATTTTGCTATACATTTTAAATATAATTAAATTTTGCAACATGCGAAATAAAATACCCTAACAAACGATTATTTAATTAGAGATTTATTAAACATTTTATTCCACAAAATATGCTTGGAACCAGCTTACGCATTATCGTTAAATAAACAGTACTAAAACAGAATTTAGTGATTGTGTAAGTTATTTCTCTAGGGTTCATAAGCTTAATATTAATCTTCAGAAATATAAGAGTTTCACGTTAAATTTAATAGAAAATTGACCCAAAACTTTTTAGAATTTAAGTTTATTAAATCAAACGAGAACTTACTTAGTGAGATAAATGTGTAAAAGGTTTGAATTTAGAGCAGTTTGAATAACATCCGCTTGAAGAATGAAGCAGCCATTTCCTTCATAAAAGAGCATCATTAATCTTCTGTTACGAAATTTGATTCCCTTTTCTGTCTACTCTTTCAAACTTGCAAATTCACTTTTATTTCTGCTTTTAATATCTTCTCTTGGTAACAAAACAGAATAACGGATGAGATTAAATAAAGCTTCAAAGCATCATTAAGCATTTTACGTTTCTTAAATGTATTAAAATATTTGGAAGGTTTCTATCTTATGAAGGCTACTTGACCCTTTTACATTTATGGAAAAGGAAAATGAAGACTTTCGAGAAATGGACGTGCATCGCAAAATGTAAAGTTGAATGAATACTTCTAGCAAAAGTATAAACGAACATTTTGCGTTTTCCTTGTTTGAATAAATTTCTAAACACAGGTTTCCTTTTAGCGTGGATAAAATAAAAATATATAAAATAAATTAACCTTTTATTTCAATATGATTATTCCTTCAGCTTTGCTTTTTGGAAATTTATTTTTATTGCATGCATATGCAGTTTAACATAATAATTCTTAAAGTCCCCCTCAGTATTAACTGATTGAAAACATATTCCTATATAATCATAAAAATGAAATGAAAAACAAAACAAATACTGACTTTTTTTAAACTAGCTATTCCACAACTGTTATGCAATAACGTTTAGTACGTACTTTTACGTGAATATATGTATATATATATATATATATATATAATGGGCTAATTCCCTACACAAACAAGAGATAACATCCAAACAATAACATTCGAAAACACATAGACAGTAGGAAAATCACACAATGAAGGACATATGAGTACCCGAGATTAAAAATTATAAAATGGATGCTGCAGTGTTATAAACATTGCTGACTTAGGACAGCTAATATATCAAATAATTTATATAAAAGTGAGGTTGAACATGTTTTTTGGCCAGCCAACCTTCCTTCTTTATGTAAATAACACTGAGCAAAAACCGATAGAAAAGAATGGATAGGAATATCTAAATCCATTACAAGATATAGAGGCAACTTACCTAAAAATTGCACTTACAAATGCAAAGCCCGCGCTAATTCTGAGTGCAATAAATAAGGTATTGCCTGATTATGGACTCTAGTTCAGATTTAAATCATGTGAAGAGCTGAAATGTAGCACTTAACAAAAGTATAAAAAGAATGGAAATAAAAATTAATAAGAGTTGCAAATTATAGCATAACTTTAATAACACTAGAGTAAGTATGAATAAAATAATAATAAGTAATTTTATTTAATATTAGATTATGGAGATAACTATAACTATGAAATATTTAAGTTTATAGTAATAAACCTATATTATATATAATCTCAGAATTTTTAATCCTAACTATTTTGAATAGCTTTATTCATATAACTATTAATAAAATTAATTGGGTATTTCTGATTTAAGCAATATTTAGTAAAATGTTTGTATTTATTTATTTTTTCTGATATTTTTGACACCAGAAATTTATTACGTTGTATATAATTAATAACAATATTTCTGAATACAGAAACATGTACATTACTCTCCCAATGAAGAACTTTTATAATATTGAAATTAAATTCTTCTCTTTTATCATAAATATTAGAAACTATTACATTATCATTTAATTTGAAATGTATGTCAAGAAAATTTGCTTCATTTTTGTTACTATTTGTCTGTATTAAATTAAGATATTGTGATATAATTTTGTTTTATTGGCTAAACCTTTTTACAATTATCACAGAATTTGAAATAGTGATTTTCTTGCAGTGTCATTTTTTTTTTGAAATATTTACAATGTTGCAATTTAAAAATATTCAATTCGAAATTCCACGTGAAGAATTGGATTGAAATTGGAAAAAATTATTAATCTAACATTATGTATAAGAGTACACTTCTTTAAAACTTAAAAGAAAAAACACACACTCAGAATGTCTTTGCAATCTTAAATTGTAATTGTAAACATAATTTAAATTATATTGAGAGAATTTATCCCTTATTAAAATTGTCTAAAATTGATATTTTCTCTTACACATTGAGAAATATTTCCAGTTAAGCACAATTTTTTTTTTAAAAAAATGACATTTGCTTCCCAGTTATTTGAGATTTTTTTAAAATTTGATTAAAATTTTATCTCAGAAATCAATTATTGAGGTTTGCAAAAAATATATTTTATTAATGGATACGTTTTTAAAGTATAAATCAAGATGTTTTTGACACCCATAGAGTGTTTTTAAATATTCTATGAAATGAATTATTTGAAGGTAGTATAAATCCAATTATTTCATTTTAAAATATGTAAATTGTACTAGAGTAATTGTTTATGGCTTAGATTTTCTGCCCCAGTTTAAGCACATAAATCTAATCTTTTAAATATATTAGTTAAGTATTACTTTTATTAGCATGCATATTTAATTAAATATTGATCAGTTATTTTATTTAAAAATAAAACAGAGATGCTTCAAATTATTCATTAAAGGCTAATATTTAATCTCGTATTTAAAGCAAAGGCAAATGCATATTTGCCTTTGCTTATACATACATATATACATACACATTTCTCTCAAAATAAGTGGAAAAATCAAAATAAATAAATGTATATTTTAATAAATTTACCTATAACACTATAATTTTCTCGACCTCACTGTTGGATGTTTCACGACGCTATTTCACTATTTATTGTTTTAAAGTTATTGGTATCTTAGTTTTAGTATTGATTGTAATACTCACACACACAACTAATTGAAAATATTTCTTATAATTCTCACCTCTTTATTTAAAAAGGACAAGGGTAAACATGTAGCATATATATATATATATATATATATATATATATATATATATATATTTTACTCCTCAGTATACAATCTTCTTCGGAGATGAGCTTCGCAAAACCCGTTCTTAAAGATCTCTATTCAACAATAGAAACATGCTTAGGAAGTTTTATATTTGTAGTTTTATTAGTTCAAAAAACGGACTTTTCTAAATCTAAATCTTCCTCATAATCCTTCTTGGGAGTCGATTTACTTGAAACTCGTACGTAGTGGATCCTTACTCAACAAAAGTAACATGCTTAACAGATTTCAAGTATGTAGATCTACTACTTCAAGTTCGATTTTTTTTCTGAACACCCCATAGCTCCTCATAATTCCCCTTTGTAGTCGATTTGCGGAAGAACCATTCTTAGCGGATTAATGCTCAACAAAAGAAACATGCTTGCCAAATTTCTGGTCTGTATGACTAATACTTCAAAAACAGGAATTTGCCGTTAACGTCTCGTACCCTTTTCTAATTTACGCAAAAGCTGTTCTTAGCAGACCTCTACTTAGTGAAATAAATGTGTCAGCCAAGACTCAAGAATTTTGGTCTTATAGTACCGGAGATCTTGTGATGAGTTGAGTTGTTTTTCTCCTACATATGTGTAGATTAATAACTTTGATGATAACATAAACTTTAATTTTTTCAAAGAATGGCAGTGAAATTTTTATGTGGATTTTCTTCCGTATAAATTTATGTTAGTTTTTTAATTTTATTAATTAACCTTTCTTGCTGAGTCCAATAGTCATTTATATTTTAATAAATTTTGTTAAATCATTTACTTCCATTACTACAGATATCATAAAGAAGGTTTTGTTTTTAAAAATTCGCCTTATATACAGGAAGATAATATCCACATAACAACTCCACTGAAACATATATATGCTTATAACAATAAATTTTTTAATAAATGTATTGACAAGATTTATAAAATTGTATTTGTTGGAGTCCAAAGTTTAGTTTGATCTATATTATTCATTGAATTTTGCTGAAAATTCAGAGTTTGTTTGAATTTTACTTTAATCGTTTCAAAGACTGTCTGATTCTGGACTTAACTTCATTGAATGGTTTATTCGTTTTATTACGGTTTGTGCCTTTAAGTTTCATCATTTTTTCTTCTTTTTTATTATTTAAAACAATATTAAGGCTATTTGAGTAGCAAAAACTGAAATTTCAATTTCAAATTTAGCTTAAATTAAAACGTATAATTTTTAAGTTGAGTGAAGAATATCAAATGTGGCAAAAGCTTTTACATAGGATATGTATGCCTTAAAAAATAACTCATAACAGTGTTAAATTATGCTTCATAAAATAGCTTGCTTAATCTACATTTATGTAAATGTTATCCATAGTAATTCCTTAAACCATGTACATTGTTCTTACATACTAAAAGTCTAAGAAATTTACATCATCACTTAACACTACTTATTTTGTATAGTAAACAAGTAAAATAAAAAAATTAAGTTAATACCTATTTAGATCAACAAAGAAAAAAATTTTTTAGTTACTTTTTATTAAATAGATACAATTAATATAAATATGTATATACATGACAGAATCGCAACACACATTAAGTGGCAATTAATTTTTTCTAATTATCATTTAAAGCATTGCATTTTCTGTTCAAAACAATGGTTTTTATAAAATTTCAGTTCAACTGAAGGCTTTTAAACGTGAGAAAAAAAAATATTTTAAAGTTTTGACCCAAGACGTTAAAATTGAAGCAAACGTGGCTGTATATGTAAGTCTTTAAATAATTAGTTTCAGTCCAATAATTTTACTTAATTATATTTAAATTATCGTATTGTCAGCGAAAACAATAGTACACTCGTGAACAAAAAAATTGGCGCACCAAGAAGGATTCATCAAAAAGAAACGAAATTTGACATACGTAATGACTATTGTGAAATAAGTAAATGATTAGAGAATCAAAGAAAAGGATCACTTATTTCAGAGAGAAAGGCAAAAGAACGGAGGATGTAATACCCTGTTGAACCCCCTCTAGCACGAATGCACGATACGATACGATCGGGCATTGAGGCATACAAGTTCTGTATGATGTCTTGAAACACTTTATTCCATATTTGCTGTATCCTTGCCTCTAGTTCGTTCAAACTCGTGGGATACCCGACTCGCCATCTCATATTATCCCAGATATGCTCGATTGGAGACAAATCTGGGGATCGGGTAGGCCAATAAAGGGTAGTAACAGTGCAGAGACAGTCCTGTGACACCCTTGCCGTGTGAGTCCGAGCATTGTCTTGATAAAAAAATGGCTTCTGGGAGCCGTTGCATGAGTACAACTCATGTGGTTGCAGGATGTAATGGACATACTCCTGGGCTATCATGGTGCCACGAATCAATACTAGGGGTGATCGTGTATTGTAGGAAATGGTGTACCATACCATCACTCCAGCTGTGGGAGTGGTGTGTCGCTATAAAGCAAAGGCAGGATTGAGGCGTTAACCACAGGGTCTCCACACACGAACATGATTGTCATCACTGTTGAGATTAAATCTAGATTCATCGCTAAAGACGACCTAGTTTCATTCCGCTGTAGTCCAGTTTCCTGTGCGTGGGACCACTCCAGACGGAGGCGTCGAAGGGCGGGCGTCAAGGGCAGCACACGTAATAGGCACCACGTTCCCAAATGTCCTTTAGCCAGGCGCCTTCCTATGGTTCAAGAATTAACAGGTGTCCATAGTGAAGGAGCTACCTGTGTCTGGAAGCGGCCGATGCAGTTTGCTGTACGCGTGCATTTCTTACAATATGGCGGTCTTTCCGACGACTGGTCTGTCGAGGGCATCCTGAACCTGGTCTTCGTGTAAATGACATTTCTCAGATCCACTGGTCCCAAAATCTCCTCACAGCACAATCAGAGCGGCCTAATTGGCGAGCTACTCCCTTAGCTGACCACCCAGCTTCCATCATGCCGATGATTCTCCCCCTCTCAAACTGCAAAAGCTGCTTACGTTGACTTCGAAAATGGCGTAATGGTATGTCTACCTCAGCTCTTACTGTGTAAACGATTCAGAAAAATTCAATCAAGCTTTGGTTACATGTTTTATACTACACGGAGAACGACGTTAAATGCTCTATACCGGCTAAACGTAATGCACAATCACGCTGTTTTTCAAATCATTTGCATATGTCCTCGATATGTACCTTCATGCCAAGTTTCGTTACGATCCCCTAATTATTTCTTGGTGCACTGTTTTTTTTTTTTTTTTTTTTTTTTGGCCATAAGTATATATAGAAAATTAAAGTTCAAATGAGCAAGTGAGAAAAAAACCTTTTCAAGTTTGGTTACAAGTAGCCAAAATGGATACTAAGTCGCCAAAAACGATGCCACCGTGGATGTACTTGTGATTCTTTGAATAATTAGTTCTAATCAATAAATTTTACTAATTATAATTAAATTACTGTATGGCCATCCAAAATAATCATTTTTATAAATTTCAGATCAGTTGAGCGTTTTAAAATGTATTTTATTAACGTTTCAAAATTTGAACTATTAACTATATAAAAAGAGTGTGAATTAAGGGTAGGAATCGACAAAGAACTCAGAAAAGGTTTTCAGGTAACATAAATAATTTTTGTTTCTAAGGAGTAGTTTTAATTATTACATTTAATTTTATTGTTTTTATTTTTATTATCGTTAGAGCGAGGTGAATTAAAAATAAAAAATAAATTTTTTACGGGGACACAGTACGATTCAATTGACAAAAATCGTTCAAAACATCAAATCTAATTTTATTAGCCTAAATTATTCTTATTATTCTTTTCTATAACCTCACAAAATTTGAAAGCTCTAAACTTAAAAATCGAAGAATTAGGTTACCTTTTACTTTCGTTTTTATTCGCTTCCCTATGGCAAATCAGAACTTTAAACTTACTTCTCTGAGAAAGATAAAATAACTAGTTTGTCTTCATTTAAAATGCCAAGGTTTTTTTTTCTGTTGTGCCTAATGCTTTGAATTTTTTCTTATCAATTGCTAATAGTACATGTAACAAAAGTTGGTATGCGTTTTTGAATCAAAGCACTACTTATTTTTTAAAAAAATAATTCAACTCAGAATTTATACATTTTTTAAGAATTTTTCAATAAGCATTCATAAAAAAAAGTATTGCACGAATACAAATCATGTTATCACAAAACCCATACCAACTTTTTTTATACATAGTTTGACGTACTTGTAACTCAAATTTGATGCATGTATGTAAATGTTTGTAGAAAGAGTAGCATTTTAAAACCACTTCACAAATTTTAAGTTTTTTCCTTAAAAATTTAAATGACTAGCTTTTTATGAAATTTTGAGCCCAAAATTTGTTTTACATAGTGTACACACATAGGAGGCAAGCAAAGAAATTTTGAAAATCCTTAAATTAAAAACTTTTTGCGTAAATCGTTCCATGTCCCCTTAACAGCCAATTTATTACATGTCTATATTTCCATCGATATTTTTATTTGGTACTTACGTATATTATCGTAACATTCGCCAAGTCTACTAATAACTCGCCAAGCGGGCAACCCTGATTTCGTATGTATCGTGTGCGCGGAATTGGTAACCAGATGCTTTGTTTCATGCAATGCCGTCATTAGGTTGCTATAATACGTAAATACCCTTTATTTTTTGTATATGCCATGTATTAACAATGTGTGGGTAAGAATTCCTTTAAATGTATTTAATTCATTCTAATTTTTTGTATAAACATAATTTTTAGTTTTACAATAAAATTTTGATGAAACATGACATACATACTTGGTTCTTGACATACATACAATTCCTTGGTTTTTTTTCACATTATCTTTAAATACATACTTAAATACAGAGCGTCGCAGAACTAGCTCTAAAACTCTTCAAAACCACATTACTCGTTCAAAGTGCATAAAAATAGCCACAGGATCCATAGCTGAATGATCCAAAGTTTACGAGAAGTATACGGTAAATGATGATTCATGTTTCTCCGGAGCATATTTTTGCTTCTGTACGTGAATGGCTGGATAGGTCATACTCAGGTCGCTGAATAGATCATGTGAATCCAGTTCTACAACTTTCACGATTCCCAGATCACACACAATTGGATTTTTATCCTGGGGTCATCTCAAGGTTTTGGTATGTCAAGACATAGTGACTGCAGAAATGGGCGTAATTGGTCGTCAGAATAGGGCTTCAGTTTCCATGAAAACAGTGCTGCTGCAATGTGTGCATTCATTCATTCCACGGCGTGCTCAAGCCTGCCTTTATAAGTACGGTGGTCATTTTAAACATCTGAGATTAGAAATAATTGTAATTACTATTGTTGATGTGTTCAATACAACTGTGATGTCATACTTTGTTTTTCATATTTTTCTTGCGTGCTACGAATCGCGCGCGTACAGATACAGTTCTTCTCAGAAACTGTTGGACACAGTTTTGGCACTATTTTTGAGACTCAATGTATAGTATATACTTACGTATTTCTTGGCATTACATTTAACGTGCATAATTTAAGTATTCTATTCAATCGTATGCTCTGGGGACGGCAATAACAACTCGCAGCCTCTCTCTGAGAATTACCCAAGGACTGAAAACACAACTACCGTAAAATCCGGCGTATAACGCGCACCGCTGTATAACGCGCACCTATACTTTCAAGCTGAATTTTTTAATTTTTCCATATATTCGCCGTATAACGCGCACTCCCTTTTTTAGCAAGAAACCTGAAATATTTGTGTGCATTGCTTTTATGTTCTAGTAATTTATTTGAGGTATTACCCAGACTTATGAAAAAATAGTATACTTCTAGAATTGCAACTTGTAGTAGCAAGTGTAGATGGATGAAGAAAGGCAGATGAGCTTGAATATGTTATTACTCTTTTGACGAGAACTTCGTCGGGAATAGTGTATTTAGTTCTATTTGTCAGAGAAATAATTTATGTCTATATTTTTAACTTCAGATTAGTAGTCTTTTATCTTGTATCTGGCAATGAAAAAAATATCATATGATGGATTTAATGAGTTGCCTTAGAACTATAGAACCAGCTAGGAAAATAATAATGTAAAAACGGAGTGAGCGGAATAAAGATGTTAATATTTTCTTCTACTGAAATGGATGTAGATCTATTTCATCCATTTTAATCATCGTGCTATAATTAACACCATAAACTATTTTAGTTCATAAGGCAAGTCGTTTCTTTTAAATAAACAGTGTTTCGATACATGTAGAAGTAAATTTTTTTAGGCTCATGTCTTCTGTTATTTTTAAAGCTATCGTTTTCATACCCGGCGTATAACGCGCACCCTTAAGTTTCGATCTCATTTTTTGTGTTCAAAGTGCGCGTTATACGCCGGATTTTACGGTACTGAACGAGTGCGATTAATTGCCACAGGAACTTATATAATCTCCCTTATTTCCTAAATAAAATCACCGTCCGAGATATGTTTATATATAAGAGAGGACTATACATGCTATTAACCACTTTCTTTTTTTTTGTAGTTTGCAAGTGCTGTTTCATGCCTACCGACTCCAATGAGTATTACGCATGATAATGCATGTGTATTATAATTTTTGAATAATTCGTTTTTTTATTTATTTATTTATTTTTGGTAATGCATCAACCATATATACATAAAGGAATTTAATTAAAATATGTCCAATGGTTCTAGAGATAATTGTGATCAAATCTGAAAATGGTCTTAATTTTGAACATTAATGTATATAATTTTATTATTAATGGAGTTTTAACTGCTTACATTTTTATTAAATACCGTTTTTTAAAGTTAGATTTAATTTTCATAAATCACTACCATGCATAGTCTGTCATAAATTAATTGTACTTACCTACACTTAGAAAGAAAGAGAAGGTGGTGAGTTTTGGGATATTGAACTCATTTTATAGTTATATACAACTTCCGTTTATCACACACACACAAGAATTCTGACACTTTATCTATAAGTTACCTCACAAACATGCTCCACAGTGCAAAGGAGACAAAATAGCAAAGAAATGTTGATGCAACTTAAAACATTTATTCTTAAACCTTATTTCCCATCAGGTTTAATACAAAAACAATAAGCTCCAGAGTATTTTTTCTTACGGTCGGGAATTATTAGATTTTTATAATCTTCTCCAATATTGTTTCAGTAAGTAAAACGATTGCTTTCTTTAATAAACTGTGAGTGTTTGTGCCGAGTACGAAAATCAAAGTAATCAAACATTAAACTAAATTATGTGTTAAAAAAATTGATTAGTTAGAGGGGTGGTAAATAAAAGAAATTATCTGAAACGCGTTTTTGATTCACGTCACAAATCGCCTTTAAACGACATATTTTCACATTTGAGGCGTTTATTTAGGAAGAAAATAAGGGATGATAAGCCTAAATGTGAGTAATTATATAATTAGAAGCTGGAATATCCACACAGGGTATCGAGCCAAGAGTGCAAATGTTATTTGAAATTGTGGGTAATTATTGTTGCAAATTAACGCTAATGAAAACAAATTATGAAAATAATGCGATTGATTAACAAGATTAATCATTCAATTATGATGTCATAAACATTTCTTTTTAATATCTTAGGGTTATTTTGTTTTTATTGCTTGGGAGAGTGTCTTTTTATGAATAATGATGCTAGAAATTAGAGGATGATAATCAATTACACATCTGCACTTTAAGCAAAATGAAAAACAAAATGAAACATTAATCGTTTTTATTTTTGCTATAATAACTCTAATTTGCCATGTCACTTTTTTTGATGCCTCAATTTCGTGAAATGTGAGGAGAAAATGCCATTTATTGCTAGAAAAGAAAGATACTAAGTATAAATGATAAAAGAAAGATGTATGGAATTTCGATAATTCGACTAAGTATTATTTAAAATGGAGAATTGTTTATTTTTATAACAAATTAACAAATATATGACAACGATCTCTATATTCATATCTACATATAAATACACATATTCACATTTTTTGTGTTGGGGGGATTTAAACTTTTTTCCTTAAAAAATGTAAATTTTTACTCATTTGATCCATTATTTTTCATTTAGCGTTTTAAATTAGATTATTTAACTTAAATAACATATTATATAATTAATCTTATTTAAATGTTGTAAAGGATAGGGAAATTTGCTGTATTTTTAAACTGAGATTAATTTTATAGTTTCCAGATATTTTATAATCTCCGAAAGTTTTTTTTTTTATTTATTTACATGCGTGCGGTAAAACAGAATGGGCTAAATTAGAGGATGTCTTCGTCACACTGTAATTGTAATCACGTGTTTCTAGGCAATCAGCTAATATGCTTTTCTGCTGTCAAATTTTTAATTTTACAAAAAAATTCTTTTAAAACTACTTATTTGTTAACAATATTAACTCTCATAGATGAACAGAATAAACTTGATTTAAAAGTATATGTGCTAACAATGTTAGAATTCGTTTTTTATTTTTCTTTGGACAGTATCGCACACAGGAATTCTTCAAGGGAGGGGAAGGAGTGTCCAGAATGAAAATTCCAATATTCTCGTATCAGTATTATACTCCAATACGCCACCCAATCTATATATATATATATATATATATATATATATATATATAAATAAATATTTGATTTTGTCAATTTTTGGGAACAAAAAACAGTAAAAATTATGTATTGAATGAAAAATTAGTTATAATAAATAAATTAATTACTAAAACAAATACTTAATTAAATTTTACATACTATATACATATGATTACAATCAATTGAAAAATAATCAAGGACTCTGCGGGGGTTCGACCCGAGGACTCCCCCCTTTGTGTGCGCTATTGGCTTTGGATAATCTTAATATTATTATTAATACTTATATTAATAATTATATTGATATTATTTATTGTCTAAACTTTGCGAGTAGAACAATACTTACAAGTCTAGTATAAGTTTGAATTCAATAGAGGACATCTGATTGTGCATTTGCCCAGTGAACTTCATGAATTTCGTTTTAACCCCTTCAGGACCAGCGGGAGGAGAAAGATGCGCTTCCTAAGGCTCGTACGTTCGGAGAGGATAAGCACTCTCCGAACGTACGAGCCTGGGGAAGCGCATCTTTCTGGTCGAAATTCTCTGCTAAGCCTATATATATATATAATTTCTCTTAAAAATTCATATAAAGTTTTAAATGCAATTAAATACGCTAAAACTTACAATTTACTATCATTGATAATATTTGAGCATGGGACACAAAAATTTTCACTATATTTAAAAGAAAAAACGGCGAATTTTAAAGAAAATGTTTTTATTTTAATTAAAAACAAATTACATACACTTTAAGAAAAAATGACATAAATCCTATACATTTAAATACGAATATAGAAAATATTAGAAAATTAAACCAACTTATTCAAATTATAATCAGAAATCAACAGTGCAATAGATCATGATCCTCTATATGTCCGATTATCTCAAAAAATAAACATGTGAAGTTGTTTATATTCATAAATATATCGGTTCTAATAATAATAATAAAACACGGAGCTGTAACCACATATTGAAGTTCAAAGTTTTATGAAACATTATTCGAAAAAAAATTGTTTTTAACCGCCATCTAGAGCTTGTGAAAATTAATACAAAAACGTTCCTAACTCTGATCACGCCGGTGTGATCATGGGCCTACGAGGAGGGAAAGTTCAGTCACATATATGATACCATGGGCCGTGGAGGGGGAGAAACGCGTGATCACATATATGTGATCATGGTCCTGAAAGGGTTAATTTAAGTACTCGCTTCATTTTAATTTCTTTATTATATAGTACCAAAAATTAAGACATTTTTTTTAGAAAACTCTTAGAGGGAACAGCCAGCTGAGATGCAATTCCCGTAACTTGACAGAGGTCTAAAATTTAGAGGTACAGCACCAATATCCATCGTTTTTCTTAATAATGTGACGCAATTAAAGGGTCAAATCAAGCCATTATGATAAAAAACCGCTTCGTTCACACATAAAAATAATTTCATATTTTAGAAATGTATGTGATCAACTTTTAAGGTAGTGTTAATTAAAAAGTCATACTTTCATCGAAAGTATTTGCCAAATAAACCCATATTAGGAAAAAGGCATAATTTTAATTAACTGTTGATGAGATAATTTTAACTAAGTTCCTTTAATTGAATTATATCTCATGTTTCTGCAAAGAAAATTGGGAAACTTTTGATGAATGGGCTTGCAGGAAACAAATTCAATTTGTAAATTGCCAAAGATACTAGAATAAAAATAAAACCGCGAAGACTACCCCGAAACGTACCTGGTGTAACACAAACTGTTAAAAACTGCAATCCAAAACTCAATGATAACGTACAAATAAAAACACAACAGGGATTTGATACCTCAGATAATGAGAATAATGACGATGAACTGAAGTTTCCGGTTTGGCAATAATAAGAAAAAAACGCGACAAATGAAAATCAATCTAAAACAGCGCTATTAGTTAGTGATCATTATGAAGCTTTTGATCGAGCAACAGCTGCAATCGCGTCATCTGTCCTTCAAGATTATAGCATAATAAATGACCCAATTATGGATTTGAAAATATTCCTTATCTCATCCAAGTGGTGGAATATAGTGAAAGTAAAGACAGAGGCATTTAAAAATAGTGTTGTGAAAAAAAGAAGCAAGAGACGATATAAACAGTATGATTCACATTTTATCTTGGTCAACACTAATATTTTCCTAAAAACAATAGATTAAAGTACAATAGTTAAATATACGAGAGAAAATTGTGTGGATAATTTTTTAATTAAGCTTAGTAATAGTTACGTATACAGTGTTAATATATTTGTGAAATGTGTAAGATATATTTAATATATTTACCGTTTATTAGGCGTGATTTATTGAAGATAAAATATAAATGGAATAAAAATATCGCTAATGTTAAAATGATAACTGACAAAATGATAATTGTTAATTTTACAAGTAATATTCCTGCTCCGTCGGTTCATCCCAATCCAAAAATTCTCCGTGTTTCGCTTTTTTGTGCAATTTAATTTCGATAAAAGTGTTTTTTTTTTAATTTTTAATTTAATATTAAGGAGGCTCTTCAATGTGGAAGATTTCTATCTTGTAACTATTTCGTCTTTAGCATGTGTGTCCTCTGTCACAGCAAAAAACTTTTACAGTTCACGAAAATATTTTTTTTATTTTTATTTTAACAAAAGTTTATTTTACTTTGTACCAAAAAAAGTTCAAATTCCTAAATCTCATTACATTTGTTGCTTTACGTAATAAAACATTTAATTTTTCGTATTGCTTTTCTTTCATTTATATATCTGAGAACATCTTTTACGCATAAGTAGGTATGGAAATTCTGATAAAAACACATATCTATCCGCCTTATTATACATAAACATTTATTTATTAATTTTCCTTTGTGTCATTTTTGTATTCAAAATAATGTACATTTATGAGAATATTTAAAAATAGACATTTTTTTTAACTCTGTTTTACTTTAATGCATTCCTAAATGAAGACAATATTTTTAAGTATCCATGTGGCACAACAATTTAAAATAATTCAATGCTTTGTGTGAAAGAGATAGTATGATACATACGCCTACATTTTTTTTTCTGTAATGGGTTGCATTTAGAAAAATTAGCATCTATATACACGGCAAGCTAACACATG
The DNA here is from genome assembly GCA_019973955.1 of Trichonephila inaurata madagascariensis. Lineage (NCBI taxonomy): Eukaryota > Metazoa > Arthropoda > Arachnida > Araneae > Nephilidae > Trichonephila > Trichonephila inaurata. The sequence continues at coordinate 34,357 of BMAV01022890.1, forward strand.
TGAGAGTAATTTCATGATGACTCCATCTAGGGGTAACTATCACAACCAAATGTTGACGCTTGATTTAATTTTAATTCAAGTTCTCCTCATATGCTAAATATTGCCGTGGTTTAATTTTGTTGAGATACCTTGAATATCCATATGTATATTCTAATACATATACATATTGATATTCAATTTGTATTTTACATGCCACATAATCATATGATATGCATGCCTACGATTTGCTAGGAACCTTGAACATACTAAGCGGATAACTCTACCTCTAAGCCATCAAGCCGACGCATAGGTTTGAGATACATAACACGTACATCTCCATTAAAATTAATGAGACAAGTAAGATAAAAAAATAATTCAATTCCTACTTCGGTCAACAAAGAAAATTTTTATTTTCGTTACTTTTTAACAAAAAGTTATAATTAATATAAATATGTATGTACACAGGACATAATCACTATATTAAGTGGGAAAACACCTTTTATATTAACATTAAAAACTTTTTAACCACATTAAATTTTTAATTACTTTTTTTGTAATAAAATGAATAAAATAAGTAAGAATTTATCTTAAAAGGAAGGAATGATGATGGGAAACAAATGATGACGTCTACCTAGCATATTATTATCGAGGTTAAGTTAAATCTTCATCACAAATTTAAGAAAAGCTTTTTTATTCAATGATGCTGCTGTCTAGAGAAATAATATCGACTCATGTATGTCTCTTAAGCAAAAGTTAAATTTAATTAATGAATAATTATTTGAAAAAAACTGTATTAAAACCAAGTGTAATCCACTACAAGTTTTAACAAATGAATTTGAACTTGAGCGGATGGATACATTTATTTTAAGAACGACTGAAAATTCGAACAAGATATATAAATAAATATATATGTAGAGAGATTGTGAAGAAATAGCAGGAATTGAAAAAGAAGCCAAAACCGAGAATTTGGCTTGAAATGAGGAACGTTAATTCTTCAAATGATTAAAAGGGAAGACATATTTCATCAAGGAAAAAGAAGAAATTTCCAACTCAAATTAGGAGAGTTTATTTGATGCAATATTATGTGATTACTCTAATGAGCATTTTTGATTTCTTTCTGATTTGTATGCTGAATTTTGATTTGGTTACGATGCTTTATAAGTAGAAAACCTGAATACAGAAAAGAAAATTAAACTTTTTTTTAAAAAAAAAAATAATAGAACTCTTTCTTTTCTTCCTTCTCACTTCTTTTTGAAAATCTTCGAATTTTCAGAATTTTATTTCTGTTAAAAATTGGAAAAAAAAAACATATCTTCAATTACAAAAGAGATTATTTAACTCAGGGTGTCCAAAAATGGCAACAAAATTCAGCACATCTAGATTTCTCGTTGGGAAAACAATTAAAAAATGCTCAAAGTGTACCCAAGAGTGCACAAGACATCTTATATGTACAATTTATAGTTTACGAGAAAAAAAAAGAGAAACAATGTATGCAAATGCAAGGGAAAAACAACTTATTGTATGCATCAACAGCAGTATTTTCAAAAACTTTTAAAGGCGAATGTTCGAAGTGCCCACTGTGGACAGCCGATCAACACCTTGTCCATCTGTGTAGTTACTACGTCTCGATACACCCCTATTATTTGAGATGGCTCCACTGAAAAAAAAGCAGGGTGATATCTGGTGAGAGAGGTGGCTATACAACTGAACGCACAAGTCCGATCTAGTGTTTAGAGTATTCCATATCCAGCCAATCACGAACAGGTGCACAGAAATGCACCGGATACTCATCATGAACTATCATGCATCATCATTCATTCATTATCATTTAACGGATTTTTGTCGTAAACTATGGATCGTACAAGTGCAGTTCTTTGTGTCATTTTCCATGTACTTCCAACAAGGATTCTGGCTGTATAGGGTTTAGGCATTATTTTTTGGATACCCTATATGATACGCAGTTTCAATCATTTGTTGGATTGATTTTTGTTCTTTATACTCGCTATAAAAAATACAAAAGTAAATAGTGTTGCATTCTTAACTTTCTTTTGAAGGTTTATTCTGAAAAATATGTTTGTCTTACAAAACTTCATTTATAAACACTAAACTGATTAAAATAATAAGCTATTAAGAGACATTTTCTGTGCATGGTTACTTATATTTGCTTTTTCATCTTTAATAAATTATTAGATGTCTGTTAAAATGTACGAATCCAAACAGTAAGTACAACAAAGCTGATATATAAATGATAAATTTGATATTTTATGGCAATAAACCCCAAGAATGCATGTAATGTGATGTAATGATAGCGTATTATTTCATTCAAATAAACTATTCAAGCACAATAGACATGTTAAAATAAAATCGAAATTATTGAAAGTGCATATTCCGTCTAAAACCCCCTTTGATTAATTTAAACTGCAAGATTTCAATTTGCTTAAAACTTTTAAGGGAAAGAAAAACAACCTCTATCTTTCATTTCACTGATTTCAATATAAGTTTAGTACAGTATCGTAAACTCTAACATTTAGCTTCAGCTGCAGCAGCTAATATTTTCACATAAATATAGAACAGCTGAATTTATTTGCAAGATAAATATTTTAAAAAATGCAATACCTTTGAATGAAGAGAGTAATTAATGATGCTCTAAAGTTTTATTTAATTTCAGTTTCCATGCAGCATTGCTCCAGGAAAGGAGATATTAAAAGAGCAAATAAGAGTTAACTCGTAAGCCTATTGGGGGGAAAGTATTAAATTTCACGAGGGTAAAATTAACGGTTTGCTTTTATTAAGATTTCATTCTTTAAATAGCAGTTTTTGGTATCATAGCGGTTCAGACATATAGATGATAATCGTGGAGTGTGCTAAATAAATATTTTTGGGAAAGTTAGTTATTCTCTTTTTATTTTTATTGATATAAAGTAAAGGAAGTCTTGTCATCACTTTATTTATAGTTCGAAAACGATTGTAACCAGAAATTCCCAGCTTTAGCTAGAACAAATAAATTATCGATGCATTATAAGACATAATTCTGACAGTGGTCAGCAAACTTATGAAAAAAAAAGCCAAGTTATAAGAAAACCAAGGTCACTAAGGCATCTAAGAGGCATTCGCACAAAAAGCCACATAGCTCAAAATCGGTTGGAGAGCCTCCGTTAGCAGTTGCTATACAGACGGTTTCACTCCAACTAACATTTTTTTTATAACATATAAATAAATCTATGCACAAAATATAGCGTGTTCTATTCTATCCAAAATTATAATCTTTCGAAGATAGTTTTATTTATGTTGCTCAATGTGCAAGAATAACCAACGACAAAATATCTCATAATGTTGTAATTATGATTCCAAGCGTCGCGGAAAAATGTCCGTACGAATTACACTGTTAGAGCTTTATTACAAAATTCCATGTTTACACCAATAAATAAAATTAACTTTTATTGTTCCTGTATATAAAAGTCGTATCAACTCTGTTTCTAATAACCCTTAAATATTCCACAAAGTACATAATTTTTTTTTCTCGTTTTTGATTTAGCTTCATTCGTACTCTTGATGACGTTAAAGAGTTTTCCCGAACATGTATATGTAAATATGAAAACATTGGAAATCACTTACATAAATGCCATCCCCTGGTAACATGTTTATATCAATAAATTAGACTTTTACTGCTTTAGAGCTAGTTTTAATATTTCCACGGATTATCAATACACTTTTTCAAAGAAAGTCAACTTAATGTATAAATCTTAAGTCAGTAAATTGCTTATTTTTAGGCGCAAATAAAGTAAAACTTTTCAATAGTTAATTATAAAGTGAAAGAAAGAAAAGAATAAGTTTTAATAGATATAATTGTTTTTTTAATACTTCATACATATAGAAGCCTGAAGAGCCGCAACCTTATAAACAAGAGCAGTATGGGGCTAACTAGCCACAGTTTGCTGAACCTTATTTAACCTCCTATACCTCCATTTTTACTAAATATTTTGGTGCACTTGGACGGACTTATTTTTCATTACAAAGCTTATGGTATAGCTTTGCAAAATCACTTTGAGATCATTTTATTATATATGTTCTAATACTTGATTTAAATATAGTGTATTGTATTTACTATTTTCCAACTATTTCTGTTTTAAATTAATCTTTGATTTTATAAAGACTTTTCGAACATTGCACTTTTTCTTATTGTTTGTGTTATCTACCGAGGAAATTTTCTTACGTATCTTGTTATACTATTTTAAAATAATGAAAACTTTTAAATCAACTGCAATATTTAATTTATTTATAATATTTAAATTCAAATTTGATAAATTTCATAATTTGTTTATCACATAAAAAGACATAAATAAAATTGCTTAATAGATTAAGCGATTTATTTTGATGTAGTAATCAATAATACACTTTTAAACAAATCGGAGTAATTTTTTATGTGTGTTTTCGTCTCTCTGTTTCTCTCTCTCTCTCTCTCACATACACAAACGCACACACATATGTATATACAGAGAGAGAAGTAGATGGATTGATTGATGTATATTTTGAGAAAATATACGATATAAATAATTAGTGATATGTAATTTTATATAAAAATTATAACGAGAATAACTTTCTAATGTAACAATGATCAAAAGTGTTCTAAGTTGACACAAATAAAACCATAAAAAACCCCGAGTTGCAAAAACAAGAAAAAAGTAAGCAAACTTTTCTCACAAAAGTGCAAATTATTAGAAAGAAAGATAACTGGACAGTAAACGTAAACATTACTGACAAAGAAAACACAGCTTTTATCGTGGGATATGATTTTTCCTTAATGCTGTGGGGGATTTATATCATCTGTCCATGAAAAGTATAAGGTTTTTAAAAAGTAGTTGAAGCATTATTTCACCTTTCTCTTTTAGACATAAAGGCAGCAACGGAATCATTGCAGGAGACTAGCGGCTTACTTTCAAGCGTTTCTCTAGATTGTCCCTCGTGTTTTTGAATGGTAAAATTTAGAGAATGCGCCACCTAAGGTATTCCATGAACACTTCCTTAATTCATGGACAGCAACGACACGATTAGGTGTACTGTTATGGCCCATTCCAAGGAACGACAAAATGTCAGTCCTCCTAAAAATGCACACATGACGAGAAAAAAAAACTTCGACACAAAAGTAGGCTGATTGTCCTAGGAATGCTTGACGATCAGTAAGGGCACCGAGTATGATATGTCTTCAAGTGTAAGGTTCAAATGGTCATTCTTCGATGGTATTGGGGTTGTTATTGGAAATTCCTCAATATCTGAAGAGCTGCCACTCATAAATGTCTATTACTGTGTAACGGATCTCTATTTGTGATTCCACTAATCATCTCGAGTAAAATAATCTTTTTAATTGTAATGTCAGTGGAAAACAATGTTCTGTAAAGACGACTGGGTTTATGGAAATTAGAACTTCTGCTTAAGCGTTAGTCCTAGAGTTGACGTGATGATAGTTGGAAAGTTAATATAGAAGAAGAAAGCATAGTGTTTGCGACAAGAGATCGTATAGTTAATTCAAGTAGTGGACAGAAGAGCATTCAAGAACTTAGAAAAGTGTTTTTATTTCTAATATATTTAAATAAAAGATTGATTGCTCCTCAGGTTTATAGTGATATAAGTGCTTTCTCCCCTTAAGGCTATTTTCAAAATATGCACGATAGCGTGAACTTGACGCTGAGCACATTTTCTGACAGAAAAAAATTGCCCCAATTTTTTTAAAAATGAATAACATGTAACTCATGCATTTGTTTATAATATAGCGTTTTTAAAATTTCAGAATCTTTCATTCAGAATCATCTAAATAATTAGTTTTTCCTTTTAACATGTGAAGGAATAACTCATTTAGCATTACGATATAGGGGAAAAAATGCAAAACACATTTTATACAAGAAAAAATGTGTCAATTCGGATAAAAATGAGTAGTATGATAAAATAAGCGGTTCTTTACAGGATAGTGTAGCCAGAATATAATATTAATGTTTATATATATATATATAAATACTTTTATGTCTGAAAAAATATTCCAAATTCGGCTCCTATTCTTTAACATCAGTCGACGATACTCTTAAGTTATTTAAAGTTATTAAGTAAAAGATTAAATAAAAGTATGATAGTTATTAAATTAGCTAATCTTCACTGGGAACCTCGAGCAACCACGTCCGCTGGGACGCGACAACTAAAACCTTTAAACAGGTTTTTTTAAATTTTTTTTTTATTTATAGTTTAAATGCTCCCCAAATTCGTAGTATAAGTAAACTTTGAATTCCATAGTTACAATACTCACTCTTCTAGGTTCATTCATCTTCGCAATAATTCAACTTCGGGTTATGTTATCCAAATTTCCCTCATAAGATAATTTGTTAGACTGAGAAAGCAACTTGACGTCTTGTTAACTGATACACACCATGAAATAGCTTTCATAGAAATGCTGAGCGTGCACAGATAACGTAATTTACACTCTTTCGGCATTCCTGCTCTATTTCATGTAGCGTTTATATGCATGCCCTATCGTACTGTAACAATAGTCGCTCTCCAGATTGGTGTCTCTATACATTCTGCCTTTTCGTGACTTCCATACGCTTGTTTCTCTGCTTCGTTCTTTATTTTTACCCAGATCATTACAAAGCACACATTTAAACTTTTTACTGACTTTTTAATTATTTGATTTTTCATTATTTACGAATACTTAATAATGATTTTTTATATTTTAAATTTATTAGAATCTGTTCACTTAAAAATATTATGCTTTATTTTGTAGCGAATTTTTATCATATTTTCTCAAGAGCAAAATGTGTTTTTTTGTTTGTAATTTGATCCCTTAAATTCTCCATTATATGCATAAATACCTGGACATTATTTTTACGTTAATCGAGCACTATTTTGGATTCAAGTTAAAACAAAATAATTCGAAGTGAAGGGAAATATTGAAACAGTAAATGACCATTTATTTTTAACCAGTACAATGCTTCTTATTGGGCTTTACTAGATAAAAAAAAAGTATTGCCTTTAATTACTATGGTATTGTGAGGCTTTCTTTTTTCAATATATATTTTAGAAGAACATTTTAAATATATATTTTATATATATATATATATATATTAGCAACAATTAGTCTTTTTAAAAAAAAAAGTTTCTAAAATTATTCGCTTAAACATGGTATAACAAATTAGTGTTTGTTACCATATGTCGAAGCCGAGAAGTTTTGAACATTTTTAAAAGTTAAAGGAAAGAAATCGGTTTATATACAGATCCTCTAACTTCGGAAAAAGTTGAGTTTAAAAAAAACAAACAGATTTTTAACATTTTGTGCTCGCAATGTACAATTTAAATTATTTAACATTTTTGGTGTTTCAAATGGAATTTTTATTTAAAAAATAAAGAAAAAGTAGCATACCTTCTTTGCCAGTGTCAGAAGCTAAACTTCTGAACTGATCGTAAAATTCACATTTATATATTGGGATGTTTGAACCTATAGTTTAAAATTAGCCTTATATCAATTTCTGCCCCATCTCATTTTCCTAGCAAGTAAAATATAGCACTGAAAGTAAGGTCAACACAGATAGTATGCAAGATAAGAAATGTGACTGCTTCAGATAAAGTTTCCAGAAATAAAACTAACGTCATTGGCATCTTGCGCTTTACGTTACAGCATCCGTTTTACGCTTTTGGCATTATATTTTATACATGGCAACATTTTAACATGTTTGAAATGTACAACGTTTTCATTTTAATTCAGCTTATATACGGGATTTGAATTGGTGATAAATCTTCGGATAAAAGACATCCTCCTGGTTTGTACACACTCGACTTACATTCAGAAATATACGTTAACCCAATGTTTCACAAACTGTGGGGCGCGCCCTCTAAGGGGGGCTTGATAACCCTACAAGGAGGGCGCGAGCACATCGAAACCAAAAGTATATTTACACAAAAAATTATTAATTTACTCAGAGTAAACAAACAAAATACATCCTAACATAATAAAATATAAAAAGCATTTTGGCACTCATAAATGTATCAGTACCACCCACTACATTTTATAATTAATTTAACAATACTATGTTAAGAACAAGTATAATAATTACCAGTGACCCTATGGGCTTGCTATATATAAATTATGTACAAAAAATTTACACTTTTCTTGATAATTTGTACAATTTATAATTAATCCCTTAACCACTGATTTAAAGTTACGCAATCCACTCCGCAATGCCACTTAGGCGCGCGTAAGTAATATATTGGGAGGTGGGGGGAAGAAAAGGAATAAATAAGTAAAATGTTCTATGAAATAAGTAAATCCTTCACAAATACTGTCAAGGTCCTTTTATTGTATTACAAAGCCTTCGGAATAATTTTAAGGATAGCAGTGCACAGAGAAGATCGTTTTTTGGAAAGACGTATATATACGTCTGGGGCTGTTAACGCTCTGATTGAGTGAGACGCTTATATACGCATGTGGCACTTAAGAGGTTTAAGTGTATTGTAGCTTCAGCGTCCAGGTATAATTTTATTGAATTCAATATATTGTTATTGTATGCAGGATGTCAAGATGAAAACTAGGATTGAATATTGCGTCGAAAGTGTTGAAAGTTTGAGAAACACTGCGTTATCCTTTGAACTGCCTCCAACGTATATATCCGTCTCGCTAAACCAGTGATTTAAATGCTCCATATATATATACGTATTTGCAAAATAAGATTCTTTTCTTTACTCTACAATCGTTACAACTATTACGAATGCTTTGGAATGCTATCAAATGACCTCCGCACTTTTATTTATTTCAGAGAAAAAATTGTTAATTGAGGCACCCCCCCCCCCCGCCCTTCTCCAATATACCACATACGCGCCTTACGTTAAAAATGTGGCACTGGAAAGCAAATCGCGTAACTTTTCATCTGCAGTTTAAGTGCTACGTAAGCATGTAAAAACAACCAAAAATGCTTTGAAAAATTTTAGCTAGAACAAATTAAAGCATTTTAAGGTATATGTGACTAATTTTAGAGTAAAAAAATAGTTATGGCTATAGTACAAATGTCACAACATTTAAGTTAATTTTACTTTCTTCTTTTCCCGTCCAGACCACAGATCTATGAATGTTTGGCGCAGTATAGTCAAAACTGGCTCTTGCGCCATAAAACACCAAACACACTTACTCAATGAAGTTAATTTTACACTTGTTATTTTTATAGATATATTACTTAACATATTTATCAATTTGTTTTTATTCGCGACTGAATATTTCCAACATTTGTATAAGTACCACGCTTTATATATTTCTGAGGTACTGCATTTCCATTAAATTTAGCAAAATATTTGATAAAAATACAGCTTAAATAAGCAAAGCATTCCTTAAATAATTATTTTTGCATATTTGCCTGCAATTTAATTTAGTTATTATATATATGACATTGGGAAAAAATCAATATAATTTTATTTTAAAAATTTATCAATTTTTTTTTAAAAAAATGAATTTTATTTTTGTATTTGTTGTTTAAATATGCAGTAATGATTTATCACATTTAAAGTGAACATTTTTCTTCATTTCAAAACATGATTTGTCGAGAAATTGCTTCTCATTTGTTTCAAGTATCCATCCGAATTGGATATTACGGAAAAATTTTGCATTGATTCCAACATAATAATTCTACTCAAAATCATGTCATAAATTGAGACTTATTCAGTTTTAGATATTATACGATTATATTTATTATAGAGAAATTTAAACTTTAAGGAACTGAAAAAAAAAGTCAGCAGAAAATACAATTTTCAAATATTTGTTTATGGATAAATAAAGTAATATATATGGAAGATATCAGGAAATTAATTCTTTATCATTGATTCAGAAAAAAAAGGAAAAAATAGGTAAAATAGCAGTCATTATTCCACAACAAGACATAAGCGAAAGAAAACGCAGACACAATGATGTAAACATTTCCATCGCTTAGTGAAATGAGCTTGGATATCAAACGGTACGAAAAGAAATCCCAGAAGATTAGAAATGTTTCCGGATTCAAGATAAATGAGGCTTATTTAATAGCATCCTGAAGCATCAGTGTCTTCCCAAATAAAGATAAGACGAATACTTTCTCGAAATCGTTTGCATATTTAATTTAATAGCTTTAAAATAAGTGTATACAAAAAACAAAGTTCAGTAACACCATATTAAATTATTTAAGCTCATGTAATTTATTTATCACCAAGGAAAATGAATTTTCTTAGAAAGGTGCTGAATCATTTGAAATATATTTTGCCTAATAAGATAAAGGTAATGTAAGTAAATTATTTAATAAGATTTAGATAACTAATAAGATTTACAGTTTCTTTGAAATACCTTTCTTCATTAGTCAACTGATTCAGTGAGAGTTAACTGATAAATTTTTGAACAGTGCGTCTTTGTGCCACTAATTTGTAATTCTACAGTCAAATGAAAAAATATCTGATGCCTGTAGTTCTGCAATTTTAAAATAAATACATAGTTTTTTGTAAATACTTTATACGGTATTCGATGTGTAAATCAATGTAAAGTATATTGCTAATTTGTAGTTTCGCTGAATTATCACAAAATTTGTGAGATAAAATTAACATTTCATTATAGTTAATAGGAAGTAAATCCAAGTTTCATTTGACTTCAAATAATCTACATTTACTTAAAGTTATAATGCTTTTAGAATGTCAGTCCTTGAAAGTTATTGGCAAAATGATAATTGATAAAAGATTGTAATTTTTATAATCTCCATGATGAATTATACAAATTTCGGATCTGTGTCTTGCTGAAAAACTGTAATTACCCAATAATTCCTTCATTCAAGTCTTATGTTGATAATGTAAATCTCAACCCCATATTCCTTCATAAGTTCAACCACATTCCAACATATACCACAACACATAAATCTCCATCTTTTTATTTTCATTGAAATATGATTCAAGTTTTCACCTTACATTATGCGAATAATGTTGGTATTAATACAGTTTAAATGACTTTTTGTGTAAAGTATTAAAAGTTAATATGAAATTTTCTGTCAAAAAGTAACAATTTTGTAAAGTTTTATAAGTAAAGCATCAATATTTTTAGTGTGCTGCTCGATTCTCTTTCGTACATCATATGATCTCGCAAAGAAATATTTTAAAAGCAACATACAATATGTCCATTGCTGACTTATGAATACACACACACACATATATATATATATATATATATATATATCACACAAGGGAATATTTTTCATTGATTTTATCAACATTTCTAGCGTCTAATAGAACAATTATGAAAAATATAATTCATGTATTTGAAATAATAATAAATTAATTATTAAAAATAAATAAATAAATAAATTATTAATTATTAAAATTAATTATTATTATAAATTAATAATAGATTAATTATTATTACACATTACTTTAAAATTAATATAAGATTGATAAAAAAGTAAATAATAAATAAAAATTTAAAAAAAAAAAAAACTTAAATTGTGTGTATTCTTTGACTTGGTTTTGAATTCTAGGTATCTATTTTTTCGGTTTGTAATTTATTCCTTAAAATAATAATTTGTCATGATATCAATGCATTTTTAATTTACAGCAGTACCTTTGAGTTTTTCAATTGCTTCCACATCTAGTTTTGAGAGTGAGAATTTGTATAATAGACACAATTCAATGCATCTTTAATAAATAAATATCAATTTTCTTTCTAGATATTCATAGTGATGTATTATTTAATATGTAAGCAGTTTAATAAATTTATATTTGTACACAATGCAACAGCATAAACGAATAATATGCAAGAACCATACTTAATGTTACAAAACACTTAGTGAAATTTGTTAAAGATTTAGGATTAAAAAAATGCAATTTTTTATGTTGACTTATAATTTACAGAATACACCACGTTTTCTATCATCAATATGTGCCTGATCATTTTTTATAGTTGGTAGAATAGTATTAGTTAATTGTTATTTCCGGTTACAATTCATTTATATAAGTAATCGATGGCTTTGTGTGTTTAAAATAAACTTCAAAACTAATATTATAGAAGCTCTTAAAGCTCTTATTGATAATGCATCGTAACCAAGCGAAAATGAGGAAAGATTGCTTTTCCATATCTTATCATCCCATAGAAAATTTTCAAGGTCTCACTTATTTTAAGGAACGGCTATCTTAATAATGACGCTTACGATATTTATTAAAATTTTAAATCACTGCTTTAATATCTGGACAGAGTAAGTCCTTATCTTTATTACTCAGTTACCGCGTTTGGTGTGAAAAATAGTTATAAGTATCATCTCTTCTAAAATGTTTAGTATAAATTTCATTGCGTTCTTTCGTGAGCTCTGAAAGAGATTGCATTTTAAAATCAACAAAAAAGAGGCATCCCTTACTTTTAAAATTCTTAGTGAATCTGGATAAAATAAATATCAATATTAATAGTTTGCATGGAACTAAATTATTATGTGTGTGTGTGTGACTAAGGATAAAATAATTAAATTATAAAATACACTTAATTCCAAAAAAGAAGTATCATGTATTTGACCTCCTTTTGAATACCAAAATTTTAATGTATACGAATTGAAATTAGGCCAAATTTCAATAAAATCTCCGAATTTTTCCAGCAGTCATTTGAGATGCAGAATGTTCGAAATTGGACTCCAAAATATCAACTATCATACTAAAGGTTATATGATAAAGTAATTTTGCACAGCACCTTTAAAATATTAGTGCCTCAAACATTATAATTTTATTGTAAAAGTATTATCATAGAAGCCGTTTCCAAAGAACGAGAATGTTTCGAAATTATGTCCTTTTGTCTTAATTTTCTCGATAAAAAAAAATATTAAAATAACTTTAATTACAATTAAATTCATAAAACAAATTAATACGTTTATTTCCATTCTAGAGAAAATAAATATCAAAACAATATTCATTTATACACATTTTCATAATCACGGTTACGTTCGATGCCATATATTTTAATATTGAAAAATTACATTATAATATTTTTACTTTAGATTTGCCAATGATAGTGTTAATCAAATTTCAGAAATTAATTTAATATATAGCCCCTTAATTGCCGATTAAAAGTTACGTGATTCACACAAAAGTATTACGTTTTTTTTTACTTAAAAGCGCGTATGCGGTGTATTGGGGTAATATAAAAGCTACAAATAAGCATATTTTTCTCTGAAATAAGTAAATCCTTGCAAACATTATCAGTATCTTTTTATTGCCCATTCCACACCCTTCAAGAAAGTTTAACTAAAAACAGTGCAAATAAAAATATCGTATTTTTGCAGGGCGTATATATACGTCCTGGGTGCTCAACGCATCAGATGAGTGAGACGGATATACACGCCGTATGCAGTTCAAGGCTTAACACATTTTTAAAATTAAAAATGCCGGTGAATACAATTATAACTTTCGTTTTTTTTTTTTTTTTTTAAAAACATTTTTAAAAAGTAAAGCCCAACTATTTCGTATGACCGGAAGAGATATGGAGCAAACAGTAAAATAAATTGTATCTGGCTTAAAATGGCGTTTCAGATTCATTTACTTAAATAGCTGCATGCATACTGAATTTAATAATGTAAATACGATATAAATTAAATTTATTATTTTATGTTGGTTTGAATAATCTAAGATCTTGTTCTATCTATTCACTGCAATTAAGTTCTAAAAATGCAAATGATGCGTTTATGTGCATTTAAGAATCATTTCATTAAAATTGCTCCCCCTAACACTAATAAAAATTTCGGAAGTTTAGTTATGAAAATTAATGAATATGCACATTAGACTTAAAACACGCTTCAATGTAATTCAGAATAAGAATATTAATATTTTGAATTTCATCCAAACTTTCTAAGATTCAAAAATTTTAACTTTTATTCTCTTTCCGGAATTACTGATTCCGATGTAAACTTTACACGACACCTTCATTACTCATGTGTCGTTTCTGCTGCTTTTAGATAAATATAAATGGGTTAAATAATTTCCCACAGAGAGAAAGTTTTGAATCTTCTGAGATTTCTTCAAAACACAGAATATTTAATGATCCTTTAAAGCTTAATTTAATCCATCCTTCCTAATATTTAATTGCCAAGCAAAGATATTAAAGTGAAAAATAAAAGCGAATTGAGATGTTTACGGGAAAGGAGAATACAGAATGAATTCCACGTAACAGAAGAGATTAATAATGTTATGTTTAATGAAGTAAGTGAATGATTAACTTCATGTAAAATACTGCTAAAGAATCTATTCTGAATTTAATGCTAAGTATTTTAACTTTTATCACAATAAGTGTGCATCTGACCAAGTGATCTGAAATTCCCAGAAGATTTCACGTCATTTCTCTCTTTAATATCGGAGAATATCTATTCCAAGACTGATAGTCAAGGGATAAAATTTTGTGAGGAATGCACTCAGCAGAAATGTTGCATTTCAATTGAAAATTTAGAGGATCAGAAACCCGATAAAGAACATACTATGCATGTATCTATGTGCTATAAAGATAATTACAGGTGGCTGCCAAAATAATGGAAAAATCTTAGATTTATAAGGAGTATGTTACTTGAATGCTATGGGATTGACTTCTGTATGTAATATAGTTTGGATTCAAAAAGGAATCGAAAAATACAAGTGCTGAAAAGTGTTAAGAGAAATATATTGTACCATTCTTCATGAAGGTATTGTGAATGTTGTGGAAGAAATGCCAGTTTATGATATCGATTATGTGTTCAACGTTCGAAAATAGACCATATCGGTGACTGTGTGGGCCAAGGTAGATGTTTAACTTGTGTTCAACAAACCAGGACTTTAAAAGTCCAACTGCTAGGGTAGCTACATTATCAGCGCATTATCAGTGGGTCCCCACAGTTTGGCCTCTTTGAAAATCTGAGAATTCTGACAAAGCACGCTTTTGACACACGAATTTAAAGAATTTGATTAAAGGTACCACATAATACTGGAATCTATACATTTCTATTTATAAATAATACATATAGTTATACTTTAATGCTTACGAAGCACATTCAACAATGCATCTTTTATTCACAGGTTGTTTCCTTTCTTTTGATAACCACCTGTATAAATATTTTGCAACGATTTCTCTCTCTCTCTCTATATATATATCATGTTTCTTATTTTACTAAATAGCCATTATTTTGTCTCGTTTAAGCTATTAAATGAGACACCGTGTTCTAAAAATCTTACGAAATACGTACAGTACATTTCGCTATATAACGCTCATTTTAACCCCCAAAATAAGATAGAAATTCATGGATATATACAGATTTAAAAATATAGAGAAGATTAGCAAACAAATTATAGATTTTTAAAGATGTCCAAATATTATTTATTTAAAAGAAACGTTGTACTTATGAACTTGAATTGTTGTATAATATGAAATTTTGTTATATTTGACTTCCGTTATATATTCCGACACATCATCGAATTATGTTTCACTGTTAACGTTAAAGTTACTCTGATCCCTAGCAAATAATTATCTTCCACTCCATCTAAATTGTTAGATATGCTACGTTTTAAATGAATTTTGAATTACGTCATAATTTAAATTCATCCCAAGCTTTTATTATCCACTCTCCCAAATTCTAGATAGGCATGATGTATTTGTTCTCTTTCTTTCCGTTAATGTACTTTCACCTCCTAACATCCACATTTCTTCAAACATCTCTTTACTTGATTCATAGGTAAGTTTTTAACAAATGCTGGTGTTTAAGTTTTCTTACAAACATATTGAAACGTTTTTTATATCAGGGGCTAAATATTAGTATTAACTAGTCTTTTTAATTACCGTAAAATGCGACGTATAACGCGCACTTTGGGTACAGAAAGTAAGATTAGAATTGATTGGTGCGCGTTATAAGCTGGATATAAAAATGATAACTTCAAAAATAGAAAAAGAGATGAGTATTAAAAAAAATTGATCTTCTACATAGATCGGAATAATGCTTATTTTAAGGAAATGACGTGCCTGATGAATTTAAAGGGCTGTTGTTTTGAAAAAGAACTGTTTTTTTCAAAAACCTGGGATATTACGTCAAATAAATGACTGCCAAACATAAGAGCATTGCAAACATGCATGCCAGGCTCCTTCGTAAAAATGGGTGTGCGTGTTATGCGGTGAAAAAAACTAAAAATTAAAAAATGTAGATTGAATGTATATGTGCCCATTATAGTGCTGTGATCATTATACACCGGATTTTACAGTTAATAAAATGTTTATGCGGAATTTTCGGTCTAATTTAATTTTTGCTTAAAAATGCTATTTCCCATTATTTTTTTTCCTACTGAATGTAAAGCCAATAAGAAAAGAATGACCTTAAAGGAATCATTACCCTCCGTCGCAGCGAATTGAAATTGATTTCACTGTTGCAATATATATATAAACGAATAAAAAATGATTGTAACTAATTAATAAATTTATTTAATGCTGTTAAGTAATTTCTAAAGCGAGACTTCATGGTTTTAATAAACGCAATTTCCATACTATTGCATTATCTTTAGTAAGACTTTCAGTTCACAAAAGAGCAACATTTAGGCATGACATTCTTTCAATTTTTAATTGCATTTGAAATAAATTGCAAGGTGAATTGCAACAAACACCATGTGCTCCCCACTGTTTTGTTTCGCAAAAATAGTAAATTTTAAAAAGAAAAAGTAAAAAGAAGTTCTTTATGAAGATTTAAAAAACATTTGAGAGTTATTAGGTTGTCAAGAATAAAATGGAGTAAAAAATGCACATAATTGAATTCGATTTTTTTTAAATAAAAAGTAAGATTTTATAATGATCTGTTATTTTTTTTTCAAACTGAAATATTCGTTAAAAAGAGGAAAAGATGTACCTTTCACACGAAAAACAAATTATGCTAAAATACGGCGTATAAATAAAGATCTGTGTAATTGAAATAAATAACATGGTCTTTGCTCCATTTCATACTTGATAACCTAATATCATATTTTTCTCGTTTTATGACATATTGAATATACATCCATCAACACCCAATACCACAAAAATTAAACTAATAAAAGTAACAGATGTATGTATATATATAGCTCTACATTTGAAGAACAATAATATATACAAAAAAGTACTCATGAATTTTTCGTCTTTCCAAGAATTTATTATGCTACATAGATGAAAATTTTGAATGTGTGTGATCTGTAAAATTTTCGGTTTTACATTGCTTTTATAAAAGTGTGCCCATTTCAACATAAATCTGTTAAACAGAATGAAACAATCTGTAGCTCGAGGATAGCATATTTTGAATAAGTTAGACAAGTTAACGTTTTGTTTATTGTAGAAGAATCAATTATACACAAAAGTGATTCGAGGAATTCAGAAAGCTATAAACGTGATGAGTGTGTACGCGATTTTCAGCAAAAATAGAGTACATATGATTTACAATATACGCAAAAAATATGAAGAAATATAGCCATTGCATGTATTGAAATTAAACTATATTAAACTGTAATTTTTTATTATATCAGTTTATCATTTTTATACCTAAAACATCTAATTAGGGAAAAAAAATTAAAGTTCATTAAAATATATATATATTTGTTTAAAATAGTTTCAAATTCTAAAGACTTTTAAGCCATTGAGACCGTCACCGACATATTAGAAGCCTGTTATAATTCCTTTCTTATTCATATGCCTAAAAATATTACACAGCTGACACGTCATTTTTAAAAATAAAAAAACAATGTGTATTGTCGGATATACACAAAACAAGTAATACAAAAAAAAAAAAAAAAAATAAGAAGAAAAATTTTATTTTTACTACTGTTTATTAAATAATTACAATTCATATAAATATGTATATACATAGGACGTAATCGCAACATTAAATGGTCATTAATTTTTATTAATTATCATTATAGTATCGCATTGTCATCCAAAACAATTGTGTATATAAAGTTTCACTTCAACTGAATGCCTTTAAAAATTGAGGGAAAAAAAAACCTTTTCAATTTTTGACACAAGTCTCCAAAACGGTCGCTAAGTAGCAAAAAAGGCCAACGTGGCTGTATTTGTAATTCTTTACATAATTATTTTTAATGAATTAATTTTATTAATTCTAATTAAATTATATTGTATTGCCATCCAAAATAATCATGTATATAAAATGTCAGCTCAAGTGAGCGCATTAAAATGTATTTTATTAACGATTGAAAATTCCACCAAATTAAATATATAGAGAGTGTGAGCTAATAGTATGAATTAAATAAATAATTAATATATCTCTCTCAGGCACGTCTCTACCTATGTTTAAAACTGGAAAGTGATTTATGGTTACTCAGTACCCATTTAAAAAAATTTTTTTTGGAGACAGTTACAGTAAAACTAAGTTATGTTTCATATTTAGATTATATTATTAAGCTGATTCTGTAAGTTAAACGTCAATTTGACCAGCCATTACTTTACAATTTTGAAAAATTAGGATTTTTTTTTTCAAACTCTTACAAATTATTCAATTTTCAAAATTTTTTAGTCATTTTAAGTTATTTAAGTTTCTTAGATTATAGCAAGCAAAAATTAGTATGGATTTGAAAATCTATTCCCTTGTTGATTTTTGATAATTATTTTTCTTAAAGAAGCTGGAAAAACACCTTTTTTTACATATAAATATTATTATTTTTTTAAAAATTAAGTAGAGATCTCAGCCCTAAATCCACACTAACTTTTCATATAACATACGCTTTGGGAGTATATACAAAAAATTTCAAGGCTCTATCTTGAACAGAAAAAAAAAAGCCTTAGGGATTAGAAAAC